>QRFJ01006951.1:0-57714 GCA_006176705.1 Cocos nucifera
ATTTAATTTTAATTTTCTAATTTAAAGATCTGATCATATCTCATGTACATCTAAATTATTTATTTTTTATTAAAATAAATTTAAAATTAATCTAAATACTTTTAGAAACCTTGGCTCTGATACCAGTTGAAGGAAATCCTGATTTCCCGATCCAGGTTCGTTCAGATCTGATCAGAGATCAAGAGATATATTTCAAAAATTTTTTTCTTTTGATCTCAATCAGATCTTGATATGTTTCAGATCTGAATTCTTTATTTTAATTAAAATAAAATTTAATATAATTTAAATCAAATTTAATTTACCTTGATCTGGGTAATCCTATTACCCTGTTGATGATCCTGTTTGCAGCGGAAGGTTCTGGATCTTAGCCACGCAAGCGCCTGGCCTCTACCGGTATCCACTCGGGTTGGATCTGGAGATCCTCTTCTTCTCTATCATGTCCTCCAAAAATTAGATCTGGATCTGATCTGGAGGATCTTCAAAACTCTTTTGAAGATCAGCAGTCGTCCTTTGCAGCAGCGCAGCCTTCTTAGCTTTTGATCGCCTTTCTTTGATCTGAATCGCACCAACCAAGTCCAAAACTCCTTTTGGACGTGGAGAGCAAGAGGGAGAAGAGACTATGGCATGGAGAAGGAGGGGAGAGGCAGCCTTGGGGCATGGGGAATTTCATTCTTTTCAATCTCTTTGGTTGGGCAGGGTCTTATTTATAGACTAGCTGATCCAACTCCTCTTCTTCCCAACCAATCACAACCCTTTGTGAAATCAGATCTAAATCTGATTGGTGGGAATAGAGTCCCCTGGATTCCTCCTTAGAGGTGCCTAAGACCAGTCAAACTTGGTTCTTAGAAGAACTCTAATTGGAATCCAAAAAGGAGATGGAGTCCCTTGTCCAACAGGGACTCCTAGGCGCCTCCAACTTGGGCACACGCCAAGGGTGGCGTGCGCCCTCCTCCTTGCCAGGTTCTGGTAGGGGGACAAGGCCCCCACCAGCTCTCCAATAGGTGCATGACACATGGACAAAAGTCAAAGTATCAATGGTCAACGTTTGACCAGTCAAAGGTCAACTTTTGACCAAAGTCAAAGAACAAGAAATGGCAGGTGACCAAAAATGGCAGGTATTGTCTTACAAATAAAGACAACCCTTTTCTGACCTTGGACAACCTCCAGTCAGACCATAGTGAAGGCCTCTGATCGAGCACAAACTCCTTTGGCTCAGTCAGGACAACTTATTTATGATAGTAAAAGAAGAACGTTAGGTTCAATCGAGTGCTAGCATGATTTTCTTGAACCTAATTGAATCTCATTCAGATCAATTGAACTGGATCAGTTCAATTGATGATCACCAGAATTCAAACCCTTAATTTGTGTGATCCAGTTAGGTTCAGTTTTGTATGATAATGAGATATGTCATGATCTCTATCATCGACATCATCAAAACTCTTTTCGATGGATCAAAACTCTTTTGATTCGAACAGCTAGAATGATCGATCAGCTAAATCATTCTAATTGCTCTCAAAATCCACCAGTGACACCTAGCAGTATATGGTGGCAACCCATCAGAGCTGAATGTGAACCTCTTGGTGCAGCTACTTGTGTGATTAAGTACTTCTATCTTGAGTCCTGATCAGATTAGGGTTTAGGTGAACTCGTCCAACCTTAGTCTCTATCATATGATGTAATCATTCGATTCAAGTCTGATGTAAAAAACTAAATAGAAACTCTTTCTATTATTTCGCTCTGCCATGGCCATGGGCTTCTGGACTTGATTCTTATGATTATCATAGAGCTGCTCCTCTACCACTGAGGTAGATAGATTTCTTCTTCATGCAATCCAGTTCCTACAATGAATATGCTATAGCCAACATACACCTCAAGATTCTGTATGGCTAGGAGACCGAGTTATGGTGTAGTCAAACTATAATACTCTCAAGGTAAACTACCGATGCACCTTAGGTCAAAGAATCAGACACACCACTACAGCATTGAGTCAGTCATTGACGAGAAGGTAGACATCCTAATGACTACTCAAGGTGGTCACGCTCAGTGCCCTCATTCTCTAACAAGTACCTATACTCTCACTCCGGTGTCTCCACACCGTAGACTCAAGACTCATGTACTAAAGAGAAGCGATTGTACACCAACCTTCTGGATCAACTAACCCCAGAATCAATTTTCAAAGGAAAAGAAAAAAAATATTTAGAGCCGGCCAGTTCAGACCGAGCTGGTTCAGAAAATCAGCTCAGTCAACCCGACTGCCTGCTAAACCAAGTACTGACACCCTGCTGACGTTAGAATTTTTTATGGCATATGGTGGAACGCTACAGTAACCTATCCAAGGGCATGATAGGGATTTCACATGGCAGCATGCGCGTTGATTCGCTGGCAAATGCAGAGGTCCATGGTGAACTTGGCTCACAATCGGTCTACATGGGATGTAGGTGGGATCGGATGGCTGCTGGCATTAGAATTTGATCAAACGATAGAGTTCGAGGTGCTGATGGATAGTCCAGGGAGCAGCCGATGATGATCCAATGGCTGTTTTGAGATCCCGATTTTAAACTAAGCATTTAAAGGCTCCTGTGCATCGGTAGATGACCCAGATTTGATCATCAAGAGAAGATCTGACGGTCGAGGTTTATTCCGACTTGATTTGGGTTTTAAAAAGAATTTTTGAGTGATTTTTTTTACGATTGGATGCCGATCTGAAGGCTAGAAATAATCAGGGCTCTATCCGACTGAAATAAGGAGTTTTAAAACCTAGTTTTAATAGAATTTCTTCCTAGAACTCTTCGTTAAAGGCCCTGCTCTATTTAAAGGCCTACTATGAAGGGAGAAACAGTCAGTCGAGAGAGGTTTGAGGAAAACATAGAGAGAGGTTTTAGAGAGAACCTGAGGGAGAGTCTAGGAATAGTAAAATAGAGAGAGTTAGAAAGTTTTAGGGAGAGAAATAGAGAGGAAGAAGAGAGAGGAAGAGTTCTTTTTAATTGATTTCTTCTTTCTTCCTTCGCGGTTATCTTCCAAAGACCAGTACATCTTCCAGCGGATCTTTTCCATCAAGTTCTCCATACCAAGAGCAACGAACAATCAATTTCAGCAACAAATATATTTTTATTTAATTTTTATTATGCCTTTTATTTTATTTGCTATTTTTGATCCTTTTATCATGAACTAAATTTTTTTTACTAAGGCTAAGGTGTAGCCACTCTTTTAATATAATATTTAGTATAATTTGCTTTTAATTTTATATTTTGTTCATGAGGAATATATAAATTTATACTTAATGCTTTAGATTACTGACCATCTTCTAATTGATTCGATAGACATAGATGATACGGATCAAGAACGTCTATATAGATGCTTCTTGATTTACCTATCTTATATCATAAATTGAATTAAAATTCATATGCATGCAAAAATTTTAGTGCGCTTTGGGTGTAGCATATTTTAATTAGTGAATTTCACCAAACTTAAAGCATCAATATTTATTAAAATTATGCCTAAATCAAATGATAGTTAATAAATATTGATAGTTTTTCTATGCCTGGACCAAAGAATAGTGAATAATCTAGAAGACTCCACCATCACATGAAATAAAATAAACCTAATTTATATAAATACTTGAATATTATATTGATTGAGTTGGTGAATCAATTATCTTAGTAACCTATTGCTCTTGAATTAAATCCTAATAATTATACTCTCTCTATTTTCTCATAATTTTCTTAATTATTTTTTTATTTCTTATTTTTTTAATTCTCATAAATCGTTTATCTAAATAAAGCTTAGGAAAGAATATTTTTAGTACTTATTTTTCAATCCTCTGGGGATGATACTTTACTCACACACTTTTTTACTTGATCGACTGGTGCACTTGCCATAACGATAGTATTGATCCTAGTTTGATTTTGATGATAACAAAAATATTTGAGTATAAATTATTAAATTGCTAATGATGTTTGTGAGAATGTGTAATTATAAATTTTAAGAGCTCACAAATTTCAAATATTTTCACTCATCCAAATGGAGATTCATCACTCAAGATTTTAGAGAAAAAATTCTAGAATGGATACATCTTTTAAAAGGTCAAAATGAAGATTAAATCAAAACAAAAAGGATAAGTCTAGCCTATAAAAAAATTTAGAGAAGAAAGGATCGCAAATGATCTTTGGCATGCATGGCACGCAAACTAGGCCGACCTATTCTGAGACTAAGCCGACCTAGTCTCAATGGAAGCAAAAGATAGAAAGTGTAGAAAGTCAATTTTTTAATACCCAAGGGACTGAGCCAATCCAGTCAAAAACTAAGCCGACCCAGTGATCGTAATGACTAATTTTCTACAGCTTTTTCAAACGATCATTTTTCCACTCCAATGGCTATTTCAAGGCTTCCAATGGCTAGAACTGATCCTAAAGCTATCATAAAGAGTATAAAAGGCTAAAGAAATATTTGAAAAGGGAGATCAACATATTTTAAAAAGAAAATATTTTAGATTTGAGTGAAATTCATTGCACATCAAAAGAAGAGAGAAAAGAGATGAACCAAGTACTGATTTCAAAGGACTTTCAAGGGTAATCTTCACCATCATCTCCAACATCCTCTCAAGCTTCAAAGAAGAGTGTTCAAGCTTCAAAAGAGCCAATCAATCAAACTCTTCTTAGTGCATCAAAAGAGTTTATTTACAGTTTTGGGTTTTGTGCTGAAATTACTTATCTTTGTATTTTGATTTGTTTACAAATTTCTTTGGGGGAAAGAAACTTGGGGTGAAGGCTCGTCCAAGCCAAGAATTAGATATTATGCAGGTTTTAGTTGGTGAGCCCAAAAAATTAATTAGCTTGATAGTGAGCCCGTAAAACTATCGATGTAAGATTGTGGTTGGTGATCCAGAAAACCAGCTGGATTGATAGTGAGCCTAGAAAACTATTAGTATAAGATTGTGGTTGGTGATCCTAGAAAACCAACTAGATTTGTTTATGATCCCAGGTTAAAACAAATACATTGTAGTCAAGAGATTATAGTAGAATTCCCAAGGGGCTCTTCGGGAGTGGATGTAGGTGCGAGGGTGCACCAAACCACTATAAATTATTTTATGTTTATTTCTCTCTTATCTTGCATACTTTCAATTTTTGCTTAGCTTGATTAAATTCTTGCATAGCCTTAATTATATTGTGATTCTGCTATTGCTTACATTATATACATCTCAAATACACAACTTAGCTTAAATTTAACCACATACTTGCTTAAACTTTAATTTGGTTTAAATTTTTCTTAAACAATCCATTTCACCCCACCTCTTGGGTTGCTACTTTCCTAGGCAACAGATAGATTAGCACGCATCAGGGTCCTTTGCAAAAAGGGCCAAAAGTTTTGAACCCTAGTTGGAGGCCATCGCCCGCATGGTGGAACCTCCTCGAGCTCTATTGTCATCAAGTTTGGGCCTATCTCCTCCCATCAAAGCTAGGATGAACCCAACCCTACATGGGGCTAGCAAGGGTTTTGTCAGCTCTTCTCTATGGATCCTGATTGAGATTTGAGAAAGATGTATCGAGGAGTTCAAATCTTTGGCTTCTTTTAGGGAGGAGATAGTTGATGCCTCCATGTCCACCTTGGTCTAAGGCTTTGAGGATTGTAAGGCCCGTTTAGGGTATATGCTCCCTCAACTGGACCTTCGGTGCCTTCGCCTCGATAATAATGATGACTAAGTTAGGGCATTTTTATTAGAAGAGGATTGAGTTCTTATTTTTATTTCTATATTCGATGCCTTCTTCTTAGCACCCCCCTTGTAAATACTAAACTTTCAATAAATAAAATTACCTTTTATATTTTTCCTATTTGAATGTATTGGCTATGATGTTTTGATGCTCGTTGGCTTGTTAGTTGCACTTAGATGCTAGGGTCGAACCTTCGACTTTGGACTAAGCTCAAAGGCTACCAAGAATCACCGGTAAGGTCCTAAAATATGTAGGTTCTTTGTGAGTTTGTGTTGCCCGGCAAGGATATCCAAGGCCTTTTGAACTAACCTCCAAGTTCCTCATTAGGTCCTTTTTGAAGCATCCACTTGTTGGGGGTCCTAACTTAATTTAGGATATCCCATTGTAGTCAGCGCCACATTAGCTAAAAGTCCTGGAGGTCTTAGCTATGGCCAAGAAATCCCTAATTGGGTTGGTCTGACGATCTAGACAAGGTCGATTGATAGCTTTGGAGGTCTCAATCATGGCCAAGATATATCCAAAGGTATTGGTCTCCCGATCCGATCGATATAGATGGCTTTGAAGGCCTCAACCATGGCCGAGATATCTATGAGAGATTGGTCCATCGATCTGATCAATAGCTCTAGAGGTTTCAGCCATGGCCAAGATATCTCCAATGAGATCGGTCCACTGATCCAATCATTATTGATTAATAGCTCCAAAGGTCTCAGCTATGGCCAAGATATCTTCGAAGGAATTGGTCCATTGATCCGATCGATGTAAATGGCTTTGGAGGTCTCAACTATGGCCAAGATATCTTTGAAGAGATTGATCTATCAATCTAGTTATCATCGATTAATAGCTTCGAAGGTCTCAACCATAGCTAAGATATCTTTGAAGGGATCGGTCCATTGATTCGATCAATATCGATGGCTTTAGAGGTCTCAGCCATAGCCAAGATATCTTCAAAAAAATTGATCCATCGATCTGGTTATCATTGATTAATAGCTCCGGAGGTCTCAGCCATGGCTAAGATATCTTTGAAGGAATCGGTCTATCGATTCGATTGATGTAGATGGCTTCAAAGATCTCAGTCATGGCCAAGATACCTCCAAAGAGATTGGTCCGTTAATCTAGTCATCATCGTTTAATAGCTCTAGAGGTCTCAACCATGGTCAAGATATCTCCAAATGGATTGGTCCATTAAATCTGGTTAATGTAGATGGCTTCAGAGGTCTCAACTATGGCCAAGATATCTCCAAAGAAATCGGTCTGTCGATCCAATCATCAATGATTAATAGCTCTAAAAATCTTTGCCATGGCCAAGATATCACTGAAGGGATTGGTCTGCTGATTTAGTCATCATTGATTAATAGACCTAGAGGTCTCAACCATGGCCAAGATATCTCCAAAAAAATCAGTCCACCAATCTGATCGATGTAGATGGCTATGGAGGTCTTAACCATGGTTGAGATATCTCTGAGAGGATTGATCTGTCGATCTAATTGATGTTGTTTGATAGCTCTAAAGGTCTCAGCCATCATTGAGATATCTCCGAATGGATCGGTTCATTGATCCAGTTGATGTGGCTCAAAAGTTGCCCGAACATCCTAAAAGAACTTGGTGCCTTGCCTATCATCCTTTCAGGGGTCTCAGTTGAAGCCAAGGCATCTCTAGAATACTGTGCATGGAAGGGTTATATTCCTTAGGGTGTTTGATGTTGGGTGCCTTTCAATAGTGATGGTGTATTGGAGAGGATGGCTTTCTTGACTCCTATTAGGCACGGTCTATGAAGCTTTTCACATAGTGACAGCTGTCATGCTATTAGAGGGCACGGTCAAAGGTAGTTGGGCCCAGGCCCTCTATAAATGGGAATCTATTGCTTGAGGTTGGTACTTGCCAATGTTTGGCAATGCCATGGTGCCATCACCTTGTGCACTGCTATGAGATCGTCGATGCCTTCCTTTGCCTATGCAGGCCTTCGTCTGTCTCTGATTGGTCGAAAGATGCCTCCCGGAGGCATTGTGCTAAGACACTCGATTTAGCATGGGAGGTATTGAAAAATATTGTTGCACCAATGACAGAGTCGGAGCAACAAAAGCTGGAGGCTGCTCTTGCTCCACACCCTATGGAGGGATAATAGGCCCCTCCATAGGGCGGTTTTGCCTCCAGACATCCCTAGCTTTCTAGTCCTCCTTGGAGGTGCATCGTAAACATGATGGTGGAAATGCACTAATAACATCCTCACATGCGGAACTCTGCAACTGGTTGTCAGGATTCCAATAGGAGGAACCAATAGAAGCATGCACCATGCATTAGGGGTTAGGCAACTTCGGTGTCCAATTCTGATATGTATTTTCCATTTTCTTTTATTGTAAGGAACTTTGTCCAATGGATGTTGTCCTATAATAAGCTTGTATAGGCTTCATGGATAAAATATGTCTTGTTTGGTTAGCTGGATAAGTTGATACATCACCATTTTTGCCATTCTATCTTGGGAGACTTCCTTTGAGGAGTCATCCAAAGTCAGCTTGAAGTTGGTCCATGTGAGTCCCTACCTGGCTTGTCTATAGACGGGTAGCGATGAGTGGTCACGTGGGGTCCTCGAAGGGTTTGCTCCTTTGTGGCTTCTTTATGGGGTCCTCGAAGGGATAGCCCGTTCATGGGGTCCCTAGAGGATTAACTACTTCATGGCTTCTTCATGGGGTCCCTAAAGGGTTGGCCCCTTTGTGGTAAAAAGATAATTAGATTACAATATAAATTTGGTTGCCAGCCTTCTTTGCATGTTTGTGAACCTCGGGACCAAATCACCTGATGAGGTCAATGGTTTCCATTTTGGGAGTAGATCTCAGGAAGAGCCAGGAAGTCTCAAGAGTCTCGAGATGAGATAGGTGGATCTGAGCCTACGACAGGGTTTGAGCTATAGTTCCTCTGGGTAAAACTGAAGCGATGGTTAGTGTAGGAGTAGAAGAGGAGAAGTGCTAGGGTAGAATTTTCTAGGGTTCAGTCATTGGTGTAAAGAGTTGGATGAGCTCTGTTATGATATCACCATGGCATCATCTAGCTCTAATACCAATTGTTGTTCCATGGTACCGCTTTGATGCCATGTTGCAGAAAACCCAGGATCTTTAGCATGGACCATCGGAGACCTTCGACATTCTCTAAGGCAGCATAGCATAGATCCACTACCAAGATCTATGCTAGGGCACCTCCCTTCTAGGGCTTGATGGAGGTGCCCCCTCTCCCTAGAGCTTCTTCAAGAACCAAGGGCAACAACACTAGAGAGAAAAGAGAAGAGATATTGAGGAAGAAAAGATCTGTATTCACTATACTAATGAAAACCCTAATACAACCTATGTATTTATACATAGCCATTAGGCTCAACCAAAAACTCTCCTGGCTAATCTAATATGTGAAAGCACTTACTGAGCCCATGTACACCCATGTCTCCTATGCTCTCATCCCCTAGATCTAAATCCGACCCATACATGAGTTAGGCTTCTTAAGACCTCTCAAACCAGGCCTTAAGACCCCTAGGATAAGTACCTATCCTAGCTCCAAACAGACCCTCTATGTAACTCTGCTCATGCACTAAGTCGGCTCAGTCTCAGTACTTGGCCAGCTATCCTGAGACTGGGTTGACTCAATTTTAGACTGAGCCGACCTAGTTGCATGCCGTGCCTGTAGTCCTAAATACGTACTTTTTTCTTTGGCCTATCCTCTGAGACTTAGCCGATTCAGTTCCAGACTGAGCTGCCTAACCTACAGAAAATCTTCTTCTCTGTAGTCTTCATTCCTTGGCTTTGGTTTCTTGCTTCATTTTGTGTCCTAGGCCTCTAAAGCACCAACCAAGCCCATCGAGGTCCTCAACACCTAAACCTTAAGCCTATGGAGGGCTACACACCGCCTCTACCATAGGACAACTCCTATCCTAGCCCTAGGACCACACCTATCCTAGTCTTTTGAAGCCAACACCCTGAGTCCTCCCATGATCTTCCAAGGCTTGGGAGCACCACCAATCCTCACAAACTTCACCTTGGTGCTCCAAGCCTTGGCAAACCCCTTGACAATGCTCTCCTGTACAATCCCGCTATCGCTGTGCATTTTGATAGCTCCTTATGCAAACATTGCCTCTGCCAATCCTTTTCAGTTACTATGCACCCTTGAGGACTTTGGGATAACTACCTCTACTATTGAAGACCTTTGCTTGGTTCTTTGCAATATTCTAGAATTGTAGAATTCTTTTTGCTTAGCAGCTATATCACTTTTTCTGAACTTTTCTGAAGAACCTACAGCATCCCTATACTAGCACATACTGTACCTCCTAACATGATCTTCTGAGAGCTACGCTTGTCCACCTGCACATGCCACTTCAGCTGAAACTATGCATTAGTGGCACTGGTGCTAGGATATCAATCCTCTAGCATTCCTCCACTCTAAACTCATGCCAATTTTTCTCTCCACCTATGAAGTCACCACTACGGTGCTCCACCTATATCTAAAGTCCATCTGATGCTGTAGAAGCCAACTCTATAACCAAGTCCCTCGAGACCAACCACTCAATGTTGCACTGCTGAGCCTGCTGCTACACTTGAAACATCATCGCTGGTCCTTTGAACCATCTACACTCCGCAGACCTCTTCAAAGCCATCTTGGATACCTCTGCAATCCATGGGCACCTTCAAAACATACAGGAGCTCATCTAACTCTTCTGAATCCAATGATCGAATCCTAGAAAATTTCATCCTAGCCTTGTCCTCTTTTGCCCATACACCAGCCATCACTTCAGTTGCATTCGGAGGAACTATAGCTCAAATTCTGTTCTAGGCTCAGACCTACCTATCTAATTCCAACGCTCTTAAAACTTTCTGGCTCTTCTTGAGACCTACTTTCGATCTTCTTGAGATGCCTCCTGATACTCTCTGTTGAGATACCTCCCTTGACTGCTATACCACCGAGCCTCTCTCAGTCCCATGCCTCTAGAAAAGTACTACTGTAGCACTCCAGTGCTCTCTGCCTCATCTCGACACTATCTCCCATAGGTATCTTGGTCTTCTCTTACTGTACATAAACCCTCCTCCATTTAAACTGTCACTCTCTCTGGTGCTCCTGTAGAAGAAACCTGATCTACTGTCAGCCATCCAGCCCTGACCTACTGAATCTTCATAGATCATCCATCTCCATCACCCCCAAGACCCTGCAAATCCATGCTCTGGTCGAACCACTGAATACATCTCCGACTACTTTTCTGCCTTCTTGATATCGAAGGACGTATAGCCACTTCTTCAATCTTTCTTCCCATTATTTCTTAGGAAACTTCTCTTCAACCATCAAACAACCCCACACTGCCCATCTTCCTAAAGAATCCTGATGCTCTCTACTGAGATACCTCCCTTGACTGTTGCACCATCAAGCCTCTCTTAGCCCTACATCTTTAGGAAAGCACTACTACAGCACTCTAGCATTCCCTGCCTTATCACCTATCATACACCCCAGCCTTTCTATGAAGATCAATCAGTAAATCATGCACCCAAACCATCCATCCTAGAAAAAATCCTTTTCGTTAATCCTCTCAGCATCCACCTTCAACCTGCTACTCTCGGTTGACCAAACCATAGCAATACCAAAGGTAGATCTAAGACATACCATGGAATACTCGTATAGATTTTTGATTTCATCTTGTATGACTTCTCCTTCTTTTTCATGCACTATTAGGCTCTGATACTAAATATTGTGACATCACCATGGCATCACCTAGCTCTAATACCAATTATTGTTCCATGGTACCACTGATGCTATATTATGGAAAACCTAGGATCTTTAGCATGGACCATAGGAGACCTCGACGTTTTCTAAGATAGCATACCATAGATCCACCACCAAGATCTATGCCGGGGCACCTCCCTCCTAGGGCTTGAGGGAGGTGCCCCCTCTCTCTAGAGCTTCTTCAGAAACTTAAGGCAACAACACTAAAGAAGAGAGACTGAGGAAGAAAAAATATGTATTCACTACACCATGAAAATCTTAATATAACCTATGTATTTATACATAGCTATTAGGCCCGATCGAAAACTTTTCTGGCTAATCCAATACATGAAAATACTCATCGAGTTCATGTACGTCCATATCTCCCATGCTCTCATCCCCTAGATCTAAACCTAATCTATATATGAGTTAGCCCCCTTAAGACCTCTCAAATCAAGCCTTAAGATTTCTAGGATAAGTTCCTATCCTAGCCCCAAATAGATCCTCTACATCACTTTGCCCGTGCACTGAGCCGGCTCAGTCTGACCCTCCATGTAACTCTACTAGCGCACTGAGCCTACTCAGTCTTAGCACTAAGTAGGTTAACCTGAGACTGAGTCAACTCAATTTTAGATTGAGCTGATCTAGTTAGGTGCTGTGCTTACAGTCTCGAACATACATCTTTTTGTTTGGCCTATCCTCTGAGACTTAGTCGACCCAATTTCAGACTTAGCTGGCTAATCTATAGAAAATCTCCTTCTCTACAGTCTTCATTCTCCAGCTTTGGTTTCTTACTCCACCTTATGTCCCAGGTCTCTGAAGCACCAACCAAGCTTCTCGAGGTCCTCAACACCTAAACCTCAATCTTGTGGAGGGCTACACACCACCTCCACCTTAGGATAACTCCTGCCCTTATCCTAGGGCCACACCTATCCTAATCTTCTGGAGCTAACACCTTGACTCCTCTCGTGGCCTCTCAAGACTTAGAAGCACCATCAATCCTCACAAGCTCTTAGTTTTGAAGGTGCTTGCGGGTTGTAGAGGTATCTAAGATGGCTTTGATAGGGTCTACGAAGTGCAGAGGGTTTGAAAGAGTAGTGACGGTGTTCGAGGTGTAGCGATAGGCTCTATAGTGCAGTGTTGAGTGGTTGGCCTTGGGTGACTTGATGATAGGGTTAGATTCTTCTATGGCATTAGATAAACTTTGGATTAGGTGAAGCTTTAGAGAGGTGGTTTCATAGGTGGAGCTTCAGAGAGGTGGCTTCATAGATGAAGCTGTGGAGTGGTGTCTTCATAGGTGGAGAGAAAATTTGGCATGGGTTCAAAGTGGAGGGGTGCAGGATGATTGATATCCTAGCACCAGCATTCGTGATGCATAGTTTCAGATAGAGCGATGTGTGTAGGTGTATATGCATAGCTTTAAAGAGATTGTGCCAGGTGGTATAGCATGTGCTTGTATAGGAATGCTATAGATTCTCCAGAAAAGTCTAAGAAAAGTGATGCAGCTGCCAAGCAGAAGGAATCCTATAATTTTAGGATGGTATGAAGAAGCAAGCATAGGTCTTCAACTATGGAAGCGATCATCCTAAAGGTCTCCAAGACTGCACAACAACTGGAGAGGATTGATAGAGGTGTTAGAGTTTGCATATAGAGTTATCTGGGTGCATTATGAAGCACAGGTTGGGGTTGCAGCCGTAGGGTCAGAGCAGGAGGACATCAGTTCGAGGCTAAAGAGTGTGGTGGATCATGAGTCTCAGGGATGATGGAGCATGAGTATCAGGAGTGGTGGAGCACATATCGATGTTGCAGCTAAGGAGGCAAGGTGGCTTCGATGGGATGGTGTTAGCTCTGGAGGTAGTAGGATGGTGTAGACAGTTCACATGGGATTTACCAAGGCTTGGGGGCACCAAGATGGAGATTGTTAGGATTAGTGGTGCTCCCAAGCCTATTGAGAATTATATTCCAAAGCTAATCATCAGCCTATTGATGGTTGAGATATTGTAATTGATTTATTAATTAATAAAAAATATTTTGGCATCTTTTTTCATCATAAGTTTACATCTTCTAATGAACTCCATTATTGTGATGAAGTTCTTAGGACTATTTAGTTTCGATAAAGAGAGAATTTATCGATTAGTCGTTAAATTTATTCACGATCAAATGATAGGCTATTAATTAGGACAACAGCGTCTATCGAGTATAGATCGCTATATGCCATCTAGGTTGGTTGTCCTCTTAACCAAGGAGTGTGGAGACACTGATATGGTATATAGGTGAGATGTATGGATACATCATCATTGAACATGACCAACTCTAGAGTATTCTACTATTGAGAATGTCTCTGATGGGATATACATATAAGTATCCCTTAGACCTGAGATCACCTCAGTGACTTGCAAGCAACTCACTGTGCTTTGGTATCGGACTAACTAAATTTCTAATTCAACAAAGAAAGGCTTCTAGGCATAGTCAAGTACTTGCAAAGTCAGAGTGTGATCAAGATAGAATTGACTACTCTAAGAGTTGAAGAAGAATGTATCACTGTATTTCAATATAGCAAAATCTTGGACAGGATAATCCATCATATGGATTTGGTATTTTGAAATATAATGTGGACAACCTGATCAGAGTTGACAGTTGAACTCTGATGTGTCCTATAAGCATTGTGGTCAAGGGGATGAATTATATAGAAACTATATCCGCATGGGTTCTAAGGATGGTGTTCTACACCTTCGACCTATCCGACCGTCGGATATCATTGCAAGATGGTCACTTCAATTGGTACAAAAATTTATTTCTATGCTACTGGCTTAAATTTGGACCTATGAGGACACACACATTAGAACTTATGATATGATCGGATGGTTGATCAATGATTAAGAATCGTTCTAGGGTTAAATAATCAATACGATTGGTGTTTAACCTAGTGCAAGTGTTGCAAGAGGATCGATTAGCAATTGAATTGCTAATTGGCTTAATTTGATTAAGCCAATAGGTTGAGATTAAGTTTAATTAAATATGATTTAATTTTATTTAGTTTGGGCTTGATTAGATCAAGTTCAATTGATTTATTGGATAAGCCAAGTGCAAGGAAGAACTAATCCTAGTCTAACTAGGACTCGGATTAACCCAATTTTCTAATTTAATTAGAAAATAAATCAAAATTAAGTCTAATTAAATCTAATTTAATTAAGTTCTTAAATGGGATAGGGTCTTATTTAATTAGATTGGTTTAATCTTGATTTTATTTGGTTAAAAGATCTTGTTTGACTAAATCAAAATAAGAGTCATAGTGTGACTAGGACTCCCTATCTCCTTGCACCATGATAAGCATCATAAATTCACCAATAAAAGTATTAATTTATTAATTAATTTATATTAATTTTTAAGAATTATTAATCAATTTATATATAATTTTTAAAAAATTCATATTTTTATTAATTAAAAAATAATAAAAATTAAAAAATAAAATTTTACTATCAATGGAAAGAGCTTATTTTTTTGATCAGAATGAAATAAATTTCAAGTAAAATAGAGCTAAAACAAAAATGATATGAATTTTTAAAGATATAAAATAAATAAAAATTAAATAAAAAAAGAAAATGGCTCAGCCGACTCCGTAAGCCGAGCCACCAAGCCAAGCCAAGCCATCAAAGCTGACTCAGCCATTTAAGCCATCAGCCAGTCTATGATCCAGGCGTGGACCGCCAGCTCAGCAGAAATCGACGAATCAAAGATTGCCACGTGGCGGACCTAGACCCTTAAAGGGTTCATAGAAATTTATCACGGCTCACAAGGTATTTTGGTCTTTTCACCAAGCGACAAGAGCGCTGATTGGCTGTGGTGTGCGGTGCGGCCGGTCCACGCGGTCCATGGGAAAAGTAATTGCGCGATCGGACAGTTCCGGTTGATTGTGGTCAAGATCGGACGGCGGTGATTATTTCTGGGTTTGATTCAAATTCTATCAGCGATCTGGCACGATCCAATGGCCAGAAAACTAAGTAATGAAGATCCAACGGTCTAGAATACTCCCGACGATGATCAGGACTCTCGATGCATGATTTGTGGCCAGATTTCCTCCATCAACGTGTGATCGAACGGTTAGAATTTAATCCAACCTGATCTGGGCTGATATACATCCGATTTTGATGATTTTTGGACCGTTAGATTTCTTTTGAATGGCCAGATTTCACCAGGCTTACCAGAGTTGTATCAGAGCTATTTTGATTCAAATTTTATTCAAATTTCTTTATATTTTGATGACTACAAAGGTTATTAGTCCCACATTGCCTTTAGAAAAAAATATCCAGCCCTCCTAGCTCTATAAAAAGGATTCCAGGGCTCCAAAAATCAATATCTCTGATCAAGGTGAAGCTTTGGTACAAGGCTAAGCCAGGCTATGGGTTAAAGGCTGCTTCGAAGCAATGGGTGCCGAGAAGAAGAGCCAGGCTTCTACACCATCTTTCTGCCAATGCCGATCCAAGATCAGAGATCAGGCTATTTTATTCTTTTTATGTTTCATGTATTTAAATTCTAAAATTTTAATTAATAAAAATTTTATTTTTGCACTTTAATTTTTTATTTTTTTATTTTATTATAATTTAATTTCTGCACTTTAAATTATTGCTTTGCAAGTAGATGCTAAGATCTAACTAGTAGATCTTAGTACCAAGTTTAAATTCCTGCACCTTTTAATTTTCACTTTTTATTTTTTGACTTCTTTTTTTATCCCAAAACTCTTCTCTTTTTCTTTTCAAAACTCAAAGATTTTAAATCTAAAAACACTACCTTCCTTGTGGATTCAATCCTACTCACCGCTATCTATGCATTTTCAATGATTTTAAGAAGTCGGATTAAACTGATAAACACAGTGTCTTAACGACAACATCACGTTCCTATCAAGTTTTTGGCACCATTGCCGGGGAAGGCACGAACATTAAATTTTTGATCTCTTTGATCTTTCTGTAAATAAATTGTAAATAAAATTTTTATTGCTTGCTAATTTTTTTTATTATTTTATAGAAAAAGAGATTAAAGAACAAAAGGAATCAAGAGTTTTGCTTGGTAAGATCAATCCTAACCCTAGTTCTGTTTCCTTTTTATTTTATTTATTTACTTATTTTATTTTTAAATTAATTTTTAAAAAAAATCTATTTAAATCTAATTAAAAGTCTCATGATAAGATTAGAAACCCTAACTGCTTAGAGCATGCATCATATTATTTTTATTTTTATTTTTATTTTATTTTTTTGGTGATTGCTGGAGGCAAGGTAAGTCTTTCAGAATTCAATTAGTTGCATGCATCTAGTTTAAATTGCATAAAACCCTTTAATTAAAAATTTTTTGTGCATATTCATATTAAATCAAATTAAGGGCACAACCCAATTAAACAAGATAAGGTGGGGATTTGATCACCCTTTCTTAGCCCATAAACAACCAACCAGCATCCTGCATTGACCTAAGCCTTTAATTTTAAAATCAATTAGACATCAACCCTAGGAACTCGAGCTCAATAGGATAAGAAACCCTAAGAATTGATCTAGATTAGCATTAGTCAATTTGACTAGTGTCTAGGAAAGTGGTTCAGGGATGATTGGGCCCGAAGGAAGGTGGTTTCTAATTGGTTCCGTTCGCTTACCTGGCCAAGCACAATTGATGTCTAAGGCAAGCAACGGGGGGACTCCCACCAACCTTACACTTACCTGGTCAGTTGATTGGCTAATCCTACACTTGGAGGGCTTGAAGGTGACCTTGATAGTTAGAATCTATCTAGATCTAAGACAACCTTTAGTCAGGATTGATTGACCAACTTGATTGCTAACCAACATTAAATCTAATTAAACCTAATTCTTCTCTTTCTTCTTAGTTCTAGGACTCCTTAGGATTTTTTTTAGAACTCTTCTTTCTTTCTTCTTCTTTCTCCTATAAAAATAAAATAAAATAAAATAAAAATAAAAATTAAATTAAACTAACTAAAAAAATATTAAAAATAATAATTAAATTAAATTAAATTAAAATTAATAAATAAAATAATTAAAAAAAATTAATTTTTAATAGAATAAAATAATAATAATAATAAAATATATATTCTAAAAAATTTTTGAGCCATACATTAGGGTTACACTAATACATGCATGGTAGGAAATCACTTTTTCTGATTTAGTTGAACTTAATTGAATGGTTGATTCACATTAAATATAATAATGGCTAATATGAACCTAATAGTCCAAAAATTAGATAAAGTTGACCTTCTTGCTCAGAAAATAGATCAACTCCTAATCCTAGGTCAACAATCTCCTGCACAATTCACATCATCTTCTAATTATTAGGAGATTTATTCAATTTGTGCTAGCCCAACCCATCATGTGAGTGAAAATTCTATGACTGCACAGTTTCCACATTTTATCTAAGAATAAGTTGAAGCTACTCAAGAATACTCCAAATTGATTAATGACCCATTTTCAAATTCATATAATTCAGATTGGAGTAACTTTAATTTTTCTTGGACATCCCAACAGACTCAGGCTCAGACCCAAATTTCACTTGAGCAAAATTATCAAAATAGATCCCAATATCAAAATTATGCCTATAATAATGGTCAGCCTAGTTAGTTTATCCAGCCATCATATTATAATCAGCCCTCATACCCACCTCCTCAACAGACCAATCTAGCTGATGATAGATTTAACCAACTTCAACAATTGATTCTAACTCAACAACAATCAATCGTCAGGCTAGAAGCTCAAATAGGATAATTAGTTGAGTCTAACATGAGGAGAGAACTAGATCAACTATCGAACCTACCAATTTCAAACAATCCACCTAATGTCCATCAACCACCTGGACCAAGTTATCAATTTAATATCTCACTTAAGAATTCTCAATTTGAGAGTACCAAAGTAATTCCTGAACTTAAAAGCTATAGGATTCTTATGGACCCATACCAAGACCAGGTGAGAGAGGCTAGTACTGATGCTAGCCAAAATAAAAATTTAGAGAAACTAGTTAGTACTGAGACTAACCACATAAAAATACCCGAGCCAAGAATTAGTACTGATGCTAGTTCTAGTTTAAATGAGATAGAAAAAAGGGAAAAGAGAATAGATGATTTATCCGAGACTTATAAACCTAGTGTCCTATTTTCTTCAATCCAAGAAGTCGGTTCTTCTTACAAAAATCAAGAGGCATGTAATGAAATATCAATAGAGTTATTTAAGCAAGATCATATTAATTTATCTCCAAAATTAAAATAGCCTTTAGTCACCATTCCAACACCCATTGAACCAAACGTAACTCCTAAAACTCAATTCGTGAGCATTTTAGAAGAACAAATAGGAGAAATTCTTAATAAATATGGGTTTGAGAATGAGATCATAAATTATATCCCTAAAATTAATAATTATTATATCAATAATGGGATTATAAGTCAACTTTCTGAGATTAATAATTCAAAACCATTGAAATTTGTCAATCCAATATTCGTCACAGGATAGTGAGCTACATTATGTCTGGCTGAAGATGGTAAACTTAGCGTTTGTTGGGAGGCAACCCAATATTTAGTTTTTATCTAATTTTTCTTTTTAGTTTATTTTTTTTAGGATAATTTGAATAAGTTGGAGGAAGAGCTCAAATTTTCAAAGGCATATGCTGGACCAAAAATATACTGAGTTAGGTGTATTCTTCCTTGTTCTTTATTACATCCTTTATTTTTTTTCTTCTCCATTGAGGATGATGTCGATTAAGTTGGGGGGAGAAAAAAATAAAAATTTTAAAATTTTAAATCCTCAAAAAAATTAGTATTTAGTATTTGGACACCTGATTATGCTTAAGAATCAAATTAAACTAAGCATTTTTAAAAGAAAATTGATGCACAGATTAGAGAATCTATGAGATATTAAGGAATCAAGTATTAAGAAAATTTAATAAAGAGTTAAGTCTAGAACATAAAAAGTATTTTCTTAAAGCATTTCTAATTATTTCTGTTAGCATCAAAGAAAAGTCTACTTTTTATAGGCTTGTGTAAGATAACTATACGTTTCTTCATATAAAAAATTTATTTTAATAAAATATTTTTTAAGTACTTCTCACTGAATAATCGAGCCTCTTTGCCTAAGCAAGCATTGAGTTTCGCGTCAAAAGGTGGGAAGGGCAAAGAAGCTCGTTGTAAAGCTAGTCTTAACTCATAGCCTATTTGATTCGAGCTAATAAGCCCGAGGGGTATTCTATACCTAGTGCCCTAAAGCCAACTAGTTTGGAAGTCATTGGCCCAAGACTCGTTACATGAATCAAATAGAAAGCTTAAGGAGCTAAGATACTCAATAATGGTACAACGTTAAAAAAAAAAAATTAGTTTTCCATCGAGTAATCGAGTTCGGTTGCCTAAGTAAGCAATGATATTCGCATCAAAAAGTGGGCAATGTAAAAATAAAAATTAATAAATGAAGGATGGAAGTAGCAATACACTTGTCTATATGAAAGTTTAGACAAATCAGAGATAAAGGTAGGATAATTTAGAAAAAGTTCTGAAAAATTTAATGTTCTTTACTTAATATTTTTATTGATAAGTATTAATACCCTAATGATATATCTCATTTAAGCTCTACTGAATATCAATTGCCATTTTGAAAATTGCTTAGATAAAATTCAAAACTCTAAAGTTAAAAGGTATTTAAAACTAAATTCTTTCTTTACTCGAGGACGAGCAAAGCTTAAGTTGGGGGGTGTGATAAGCATCATAAATTCATCAATAAAAGTATTAATTTATTAATTAATTTATATTAATTTTTATAAATTATTAATCAATTTATATATAATTTTTAAAAAATTCATATTTTTATTAATTAAAAAATTAATTAAAAAATAATAAAAATTTAAAAATAAAATTTTACTATCAATGGAAAGAACTCATTTTTTTTATCACAACAAAATAAATTTCAAGTAAAATGGAGCTAAAACAAAAAAGATATGAATTTTTAAAGATATAAAATAAATAAAAATTAAATAAGAAAAGAAAATGACTCAGCCGACTACGTAAGCCGAGCCACCAAGCCAAGCCAAGCCATCAAAGCCGACTCAGCCATTTAAGCCATCAGTCGGTCCATGATCCAGGTATGGACCGTCAGTTCAGCAGAAACCAACGAATCAGAGATTGCCACATGGCGGACCTAGACCCTTAAAGGATTCATAGAAATTTATCGTGGCTCATAGGATATTTTGATCTTTTCACCTAGCGACAAGAGCGCTGATTGGCTATGGTGTGCGGTGCGGCAGATCCATGCAGTCCATAGGAATAGTAATTGAACGATCGAACGGTTATGGTTGATTGTGATCAAGATCGAACGGCGGTGATTATTTTTGGGTTTGATTCAAATTCTATCAGCGATCTGCCACGATCCAACGGCCAGAAAACCAAGTAATGAAGATCCAACAGTCCAGAATACTTTCGGCAATGATCAAGACTCCCGATGCATGATTTGCGGCTAGATTTCCTCCATTAACGTGCGATCGGTCGATCAGAATTTAATCTAACCTGATCTGGGCTGATATACATCTGATTTTGATGAGTTTTGGACTGTTGGATTTCTATTGAATGGCCAGATTTCACCAGGCTTACCAGAATCATATCAGAGCTATTTTGATTCAAATTTTATTCAAATTTCTTTATATTTTGATGATTACAAAGGTTATTAGTCCCACATTGCCTTTAGAAAAAAATATCCAGCCCTCCTAGCTCTATAAAAAGGATTCCAGGCCTCCAGAAATTAATATCTCCAATCAAGATGAAGCTTTGGTACAGGACTAAGCTAGGCTATGGGTTAAAGGCTGCTTTGAAGCAATGGGTGCCGAGAAGAAGAGCCGGGCTTCTACACCATCTTTCTGCCAATGCCAATCCAAGATCAGAGATCAGGCTATTTTATTCTTTTTAAATTTCATGTATTTAAATTCTAAAATTTTAATTAATAAAAATTTTATTTTTGCACTTTAATTTTTTATTTTTTATTTTTATTATAATTTAATTTCTATACTTTAAATTATTGCTTTGCAAGTAGATGCTAAGATCTAACTAGTAGATCTTAGTACCAAGTTTAAATTCCTGCACCTTTTAATTTTCACTTTTTATTTTCCGACTTCATTTTTGATCCCAAAACTCTTCTCTTTTTCTTTTCAAAAATCAAAGATTTCAAATCTAAAAATACTACCTTCTCTATGGATTCAACCTGACTCATTGCTATCTACGCATTTTCAATGATTTTAAGAAGTCAGATTAAACTGATAAACACGATGTCTTAACGACAAATATTTTTATTAATTAAAAAATTAACTAAAAAATAATAAAAATTTAAAAATAAAATTTTATTATTAATTAAAGAGCTCATTTTTTTGATCATAACAAAATAAGTTTGAAGCAAAACAGAGCTAAAATGAAGAAGATATAAATTTCTAAAGATAAAAGAAAAAAATTAAATAAAAAAAATGGCTCAGTCGGCTCCGCAAGCCAAGCCACCAATCCAAGCCAAGCTAATGATGCCGGTGCATCCAAATGCATCAAGCCAAGCCAACTCAGCCTCAGAAGCTGTCAGCCAGTCCACGATCCAGGCATAGACCGCCAGCTCAATAGAAATCGGTGAATTACGAAGCGACACGTGATGGACCTAGACCCTTAAAGGGTTCACAGAAAACCTATCATGGCTCATAGGATATTTTGGTCTTTTTACTTAATGACAGGACTGCTGATTGGCTACAATGTGTGGTGCAGCCAGTCCACGTGATCCATTGGAATAGTAATTGCGCGATCGGATGGCTACAGTTGATTACGGTCAAGATCGGATGGCGGTGGTTATTTTCAGGTTTGATTCGAATTCCATCAGCGATCTAGCACGATCCGATGGTTAGAAAACTAGCTGGTGAGGATCCAATGGTCTAGAAAGCTCCCAACTTAATTAAAACATCCAGAACTCGATCCGACAGACAGATTTTCTCCTGATTAACTCAATCGGACGGTTAGAATTTAATCCGACCCAATTTGAGCCGATTTTGATGATTTTTGGTCTGTTGGATTCCTATCAATGGCCAGATTTCATCCAGAGCAATAGAATTCATCCAGGGCTCCTTTTAATCTAATTTTCACTTGGATTTCTCTATATTTTGATGATGAAAGAGCTCCTTAGTCCCACATTGCCTAGAAGAAAACTTTCCAACCCTCCTAGCACTATAAATAAGACCCTAGGCCTCTAGAGTTCATTATCTCTAATCAAGATGAAGCTTTAATATAGGGTGAAGCCAGGCTCTGGATTAACGGCTGCTTCGAGACAACTGATGTCGAGAGGAAAAGCTGGAATTCTACACCATCTTTCCACCAATGCCGATCCCAAATCAGAGATCAAGCCATTTTATTTTATTTTATTTTATTCTTTTTAAATTCCATGTATTTAAATTCTAAAATTTTAATTAATACAAATTTTATTTTTTTTACTTTGATTTTAGCTTTTTATTTTTATTGTAATTTAATTTCTACACTTTAATTATTGTTCTTTATTTTACTGCAAGTAGATGCTAAGATCTAATTAGTAGATCTTAGTACCAAGTTTACTTTTCTACATAATTTAATTTCCACTTCATAATTTTAATTTTTAATTTCTAATTTCAAATTCTATTTCCAAATCCTTTTCTTTTTCTTTTAAGAAAATCAAAGATTTCAAATCTAAAAATATTACCTTCCCTGTGGATTCGACCCGACTTACTATTATCTATGCATTTTTAGTTATTTTAAGAAGTTGGATTAAACTGATAAACACAGTGTCTTAACGACAACATCGCATCCCTATCAAATTTTTGGTGCCATTATCAGAGATTGTTTTTAATTTTTGATTTTAATTTTTTAATTTATTTTAAACAAATTAAAAATAATTTTGATAAATGCACCAAGTTTTTGGCACCATTGTTGGAGAAGGCACGGACATTAAGTTTTTGATCTCTTTGATTTTTCTATAAATAAATTATAAATAAAATTTTTATTTTCTTATAAATATTGCTTGCTAACTTTTTTTTATTTTGCAGAAAAAGAGATTAAAGAACAAAAAGAACTAGGAGTTTTGCTTGGTGAGATCAATCCTAACTCTAGTCCTCTTTTCTTTTTATTTACTTTATTTTCAAATTAATTTAAAAAATATTCATTTAAACCTAATTAAAAGCATCATGATAAGATTAGAAACCCTAACTGTTTAGAGCATGCATCATATTTGTTTTATTTTTATTTTTTTTTAGTGATTGCTGGAGGTAAGGTAAGTCTTTCAGAATTTAATTAGTTGCATACATCTAGTTTAAATTGCATAGAACCCTTTGATTGAATTTTTTTTTTTTGCATATCATATTAAACCAAATTAAGGGCACAACCCAATTAAATAAGATAAGATGGAGATTTGATCATCCTTCCTTGGCCCAAAAACAACCAACCAGCATCCTACATTGACCTAAGCCTTTAATTTTAAAATCAATTAGACATCTGCCCTAGGAGCTCGAGCTCAATAGGACAAGAAAGCCTAAAAGTTGAACCAGATTAGGATTAGTTAATTTGACTGGTGTCTAAGAAAGTGGTTCAGGGATGACTAGGTCCGAAGGAAAGTAATTTTTAATTGATTTCGTTAGCTTACCTGACCAAGAACAATTGGTGTCTAAGGCAAGCAATGGGGGGACACCCACCAATCTTACACTTACCTAATCAGTTGATTGGCTATCCTACACTTGGAGGGCTTGAAGGTAACCTTGGCAGTTAGGAGCTGTCTAGATCTAGGATAACCCTTAGTTAGGATTGATTGATCAACTTGATTGCTAACCAACATTAAATCTAATTAAACCTAATTCTTCTCTCTCTTCTTAGTTCTTGGACTTATTAGGACCTCTTCTCTAGATTTTCTTTCTTTCTTCTTCTTCCTTCTCTAAAAATAAATAAAAATTAAATTTAACAAACTAAAAAGATATTAAAAATAATAATTAAATTAAATTAAATTAAAAAATAAAATAATTAAAAAAATAATTTTTAATATAATAAAATAATAAAAAATATAAAAAAATTCTAAAAATTTTTTGAACCATACATTATGGTTGCACTAGTGCATGCACAGTAGAAAATCACTTTACCTGATCTAGTTGAGCCCAACCATAAAATTAAAAGGCTGAATTGTATTAAATTTGATAACCAAATGGCTAAAAATTTTAAAAGACCACCTAAGCAGATGAAGAAATACTTTATTCCTTCCACCTATAACCCATCGACTTATATCCAATTACCTAAAATTCATGCTACCCACTATGAGATCAAGCCGACCACAATCCAGATGCTTCTATCTTTCTATGGGAATACCAATGAAGGTCCTTATAAATATCTGGATGAATTCTTAGAAATCTGCTCTATAGTGAGAATTCAAAATTTAACTAATGATGCCCTCAGACTAATTTTATTTCTCTTATCATTAAAAGACAAAGCCAAGTACTTGCTTGGTACAATAAGGAGACCAATTAAAACTTGGGCCGACTTAGAAAGTGAATTTCTTAAAAAATTTTACCCCATAGGCCGAACCAATACTATGAGGTAAGCTATCATTGAATTTACTCAACTTCCAGGAGAACAGATTCACGAGTCATGGGAGAGACTTAAGAAACTTCTTTGAAAATGCCCACACCATGGTCTATCTAAGTGGCAAATAGTTGAAGCTTTCTATGAGGGTTTAGGAGACCAATACAGACAGATGGTAGATGCATCCTGTGGAGGTGCATTCATAAACAAGAGTGAGGATGAAGCCTATACCTTATTTAAAATTCTGAGTGAAAACTCAATTAACCATGCTTCGTTATCTTTCTACCAAACCTGGGCAGGGATCCATGAATTTAAACATCTAGAATCTAGTCCTAAGACTGATTCAAATTTGATAAATAAAGTGGATTTTCTTGCTCAAAAATTAGATCAAGTCCTAACCCTAGGTCAATAATCTTCTACATAATTTACATCATCTTCTAATTATCAGAAGATTTGTTCAATCTATGCTAGTCCAATCCATCATGTAAGTGAATGTCCTATGTTTGCATAGTTTCTATCTTTTATCCAAGAACAAATCCAAGCTACTAAAGGCTACTCCAAGCTGGTTAATGATCCATTTTCAAATTCATATAACTTTGACTCGAGAAACCATCCTAATTTTTCTTGAAAATCGCAATAGACTCAGGCTCAGACCTAAACTCCATCGATGCAAAATTTTCAAAATAGACCTTAATACCAGAACAATGCTTATAATAGAGGTCAGCCTAGTAAGCCTTTGCAGCCACCACATCATAATCGGCCCTCATACCCACCTCCTCAATAGACCAATCTAGCTGACGATAGATTTAACCAACTTCAATAATTGATTCTGACTCAATAGCAATCTATCACCAGGCTAGAAGCTCAAATTGGACTACTAGCTAAATCTAACATGAGGAGAGAATTAGATCAACTACCAAGCCTACCAATTTCAAACAACCCACCTAGTGTCCACCAACCACCTGGACCAAGTTATCAATTTAATGTCTCACTTAAGAATTCCCAACTTGAGAATGCCAAAGTAATTCCTGAACTTAAAAGCTGTAGGATTCTTATGGACCTATACCTAGACCAAGTGAGAGAGGCTAGTACTAATGCTAGCCAAAATAAAAATTTAGAGAAACTGGTTAGTACTGAGACTAACTACATAGAAGAACCCGAGCTAGGAATTAGTACTAATGCTAGTTCCAGTTTAAATGAGATAGAAAAAGGAGAAAAGAGAATAGATGATTTATCTAAAATTTATAAACCTAAAAGCCTATTCCCTTCAACCCTATAAGTAGGTTCTTCTTACAAAAATCAAGAAGCTAATGAAGTGTCAATGGAGTTGTTTAAACAAAATTATATTAATTTACCTCCAAAATTAAAATCGCCTTTAGTCACCCTTCCAGTACCCATCATATCAAACTTAACTTCTAATATAAAAACTCAATTCATGAGTATTTTAGAAGAACAAATAGGAGAAATTCTTAATAAACATGGGTCTGAGAATGGGGTCACAAATTATGTTCCTAAAATTAATAATGATTATATCAACAATGAGATTATAAATTAACTTTCTCAGATTGGCAATCCAAAACCATTAGAATTTATCAATCCAGTATTCAACATAGGATAGTAAGCTGCATTGTGTCTGGCTGAAGATGGTAAACTTAGCGCTTCTTAGGAGGCAACCTAATATTTAGTTTTCTTTAGTCTAATTTATCTTTTCAGTTGATTTTTTTTTAGGATAATTTAAATAAGTTGGAGGGAGAGCTAAAATTTTCAAAGGCATATGCTGGACCAAAAATATAGTTAGGTGTATTCTTTCATGTTCTTGATTATATCCTTTATTTTTTCTTCTCCATTGAGGATAATGTCGATTAAGTTAGGGGAAAGAAAAATAAAAATTTTAAAATTTTATGTCCTCGAAAAAGTTAGTATTTAGTATTCAGACACCTGATTATGCTTAAGAATTGAATTAAACTAAGCATTTTTAAAAAAAAATTGATGCACAGATCAGAGAATCTGTGAGATATTGAAGAATCAAGTATTAAGAAAATTCAATAAAGAATTAAGTCTAGAACATAAAATGTTTTCTCTTGGAGCATTTCTAATTTTTTCTTCTAGCATCAAAGAAAAGTCTACTTTTTATAAGCTTATGTAGGATAACTATATGTTTCTTCATATAAAAAAATTAAATAAAATAATTTTCATATAAAAAATAAAATATAATAGTTTTTAAGTACTTCTTACTAAGTAATCGGATTTCTTTGCCTGAGCAAGCATTGAGTTTCGCATTAAAAAGTGGAAAGAACAAAGAAGTCCGTTGTAAAGCTAGTCTTAACTCATAGCCTGTTTGATTCAAGCTAATAAGTCCGAGGGATATTCTATACCTAGTGCCCTAAAGCCAACTGGTTTGGGAGTCATTGGCCCAAGACTTGCTACATGGATCAAATAGAAAGCTTAAGGAGTTAAGACACTCAATAGTGGTACAATGTTAAAAAAAAAAAATTGATTTTCGACCAAGTAACCAGGTTTCGTTGCCTAAGTAAGCAATGATATTTGCATAAAAACATAGATAATATAAAAATAAAAATTAATAAATGAAGGATGGAAGTAGCAATACACTTGCCTATACGAAAGTTAGACAATTTAAAGATAAAGGTAGGATAATTTAGAAAAAGTTCAGAGAATTTAATGTTCTTTTCTTAATTTTTTTATTGATAAGTATTAATACCCCAATAACATATCTCACTTAAGCTCTATTGAATATCAATGGCTATTTTCAAAACTACTTAGGTAAAATTTGAAACTAAAGTTAAAAGTTATTTAAAACTAAATTCTTTCTTTACTCGAGGACGAGCAAAGCTTAAGTTGGAGGATGTGATAAGTACCATAAATTTATCAATAAAAGTATTAATTTATCAATTAATTTATATTAATTTTTAAAAATTAATGATCAATTTATATATAATTTTTAAGAAATTAATATTTTTATTAATTAAAAAATTAAGTAAAAAGTAATAAAAATTTAAAAATAAAATTTTATTATCAATATAAAGAGCTCATTTTTTTAATCATAATGAAATAAGTTTGAAGTAAAATAGAGCTAAAATGAAGAAGATATGAATTTCTAAAGATAAAAGAAAAAGATTAAATAAAAAAAGAAAAATGGCTCAGCTGGCTCCGTAAGACAAGCCATCAAGCCGAGCCAAGCCGACGAAGTCGGTGCATCCAAACATGTTGAGCCAAGCCAACTTAGCCACGAAAGCCATCAGTCGATCCACAATCCAGGCATGGACCGCCAGCTCAGCAGAAACTGACAAATCACGGAGCGACACATGGTGGACCTAGACCCTTAAAGGGTTCAAAGAAAATCTATCGTGGCTCATAGGGCATTTTGATCTTTTTCACTCGGCGATAGGAGCGCTGATTGGCTGTAGTGTGTGGTGCGGCTGGTCCACATGGTCCATGGGAATAGTAATTGTGCGATCGGACGGCTGCAGTTGATTGCGGTCAAGATTGGATGGTGGTAGTTATTTCTGGGTTTGATTCAAATTCCATCAGCAATCTGGCATGATTCGATGGCTAGAAAACTAGCCGATGAAGATCCAATAGTCTAGGAAGCTCTCAACTTGATTAAAACATCCAGAACTCAATCCGACGGTCAGATTTTCTTCTGATTAACTCAATCAGATGGCCAGAATTTGGTCCAACCGGATTTGAGACAATACGCATCAGATTTTGATGATTTTTGGTCCGTTGGATTTCTATCAATGGCCAGATTTCATCCAGAGCAACAGAATTCATTCAGAACTCTTTTAATCTAATTTTCACTTAGATTTCTCTATATTTTGATGATGAAAAAGCTCCTTAGTCCCATATTGCCTAGAAGAAAACTCTCCAGCCCTCCTAGCTCTATAAATAAGACCTCAGGCCTCCAGAGTTCATTATCTCCGATCAAGGTGAAGTTTTGGTATCGGATGAAGCTAGGCTTTAGGTTAATGGCTGCTTCGATGTAACTGATGTCGAGAGAAAAAGTTGGGCTTCTACACCATCTTTCCACCAATGTCGATCCAAAATCAGAAATTAGGCTATTTTATTTTATTTTATTTTATTTTTTAAATTTTATGTATTTAAATTTTAAAATTTTAATTGATATAAATTTTATTTTTTACACTTATATTTTAACTTTTTATTTTTATTATAATTTAATTTCTGCACCTTAATTATTGTTCTTTATTTTACTATAAGTAGATGCTAAGATCTAATTAGTAGATCTTAGTACCAAGTTTACTTCTATGCATAATTTAATTTCGACTTTATAATTTTAATTTTTAATTTTTGACTTCAAATTCTATTTTCAAATTCTTTTTTTTTTTTTTAAGAAAATCAAAAATTTTAAATCTAAAAATACTACCTTTTCTGTTGATTCGACCCGACTCACTGCTATCTATGCATTTTTAATTATTTTAAGAAGTTGGATTAAACTGATAAACACGGTATCTTAATGACAACATCGCATCCCTATCAATGGGCCAACCAAAGTTTGGCTTGTGTATAGTCTATGTGGATTCTAGTACCCATTAAGGAATTAGGGTAATTCCTTGAATTAGAGGTATAGGCTACCAATTCGAATAAAATAATGGAAGAAACCTTTTGATTAAAGTCCAAATCTTTAGATTTAACGAATCAATTACTAATTAGATTTTAATTTTTTTTTGTATAGACATGGCCACTTCTCTATCACTCCAATCATTATTGGATAATGATAAGTTGGTGGAACCCAACTTTGGTAGCTGGTACTGAAAGTTGAAGATTATCCTGGAGCATGAATGGATCCTATATGTGCTGACGGATCCTGCACCTAAGGAGCCAACTGCCAATGCATGTGAAATAGTCAGAGATACTTATCAGAAGTTGCTCAGTGACCAAACCATGGTGCGTTGCATTATGCTGGCTGCGATGAGCGACGAGTTTAGTCGCAAGTTTGAGATAGCTCAGCCAAACAAAATGCTCCAAGTGTTGGAGGATTCTTTTGGCACACCCGATGATGTTGAGAGGCATAAGACTAGGTATGCCATCTTCAATGCTAGAATGTGGGATGGTGCCTCTGTCACTGATCATGTATTGTACATGATCGAGCTGATAGAGCACTTGAGCAAGCTCGGCTTTCCCTTGCACAAACAACTTGGGAAAGATGCAATACTGAACTTGTTGACCAAGTCTTATTTTCCATTTCTTACACATTATAGAATGTCAAAGCCTGAAGTGGACTACCATGGGTTACTAGGGTTACTTCAGAACATTGAGAAGGATCACCAATTCCATAAGGAGTCGGTGAACTTAGTGGGAGGTTTGTCTTCTCATTCTTGATCTCTTGGAAAAGGGAAGAAGAGCAAGAAGAAGGCCAAGAAGGTGTATGTTCATGCTAGGACACCTATGCAGGCTCAGACCCCAAAGACCAAGCCCAATAAGAGTCGAACCGAATGCTTCTTTTGCAAGAAGCGGGAGCATTGAAAGAGGAATTATCCTCAGTACATTGCCTCCCAAGATTCGAACAGGTAAAGAAAGAAGCAAGCAGTTGCTGGATAAGATATTTATATGATAACTCCTTATAATTTCTCTATTTGTGATATTACTGACTGGTTATTAGATACCGATAGCCCTTACCATATTTGCAATTCATTGCAGGGGTTGCAGGTCAGTAGAAGATTTGAGCAAGGCGAGAGATTCCTAAACATTGGAGATAGAAGATCAGTTTCAATTCTAGCTTTAGAAATTTTGAAACTTATATTTGAGTCTCATACCATTGTTCTTAGTGATTATCATTTTTGTCCTAATTTCTTTTTAAATATCATTTTTATAGGCCTTTTGGCCATGAACAATTATAAAATTTTAATAAAAAAATGAGTTTGTAATATCATTATGAATGGTGTTACTGCTTTCTATGGATAATTGAACAATAGTGTATATATGTTATCACAACCTATTAATGTAGTCTATTCTACTGGCAAGCATCCTAGATTAGATAGTGTGTCAGATATCTATTTATGGCACTATAGGCTAGGTCATATAAACAACAACAAGATAAATAGGTTGACTCAAGAAGAAATCCTCGAAGTCAATGATTGTGAATCACTTTCAATCTATGAGTTCTATCTTTTGGTAAAATGTCCAAGTCACCTTTTACTAGAAAAAGTGAGAGAGCCAATGAGCTCTTAGGTCTAATACATACTGATGTATGTGGACCAATGAGCATAAGTCCCAGAGATGGATATGTCTACTTCATCATTTTCATTGATGATTTATCCAGATATGAATATGTCTATTTGATAAAACATAAGTCAGATTCTTTTGAAATATTCAAACGATTCCGAAATGAAGTAGAAAAATAAACTATAAAAAGTATTAAAATGCTTTGGTCTGATCGAGGAGGAGAATACCTTTCTGATGAGTTTCTCACATATTTAGAAGAGAATGAAATTCTCTCCCAATGTTCTCCTCCTAGAACACCACAGCATAATGGTATGTCTAAAAGGAGGAATCAGACTTTGTTAGACATGGTCCGATCTATGATGAAATTTACTAGCTTGCCGATATCCTTCTAGGGATATGCACTCGAATTGACTTATTATCTATTAAATAGGGTTCCAAGTAAGTCTGTAGTTAAAATCCCATATGAGATATGGATAGGACGTCAGCCAGCACTTTCACACCTTAGGATTTGGGGGTGCTCTAATTATGTCAAACAGTTAGTTATAGACAAACTTGGACCTAGGTCTGACAAGTGTACATTCATAGGGTATGCAAAAGAAACCAAAGGATACTATTTCTATCATACTGATGAACAAAAGGTGTTCGTCAGCCTTAGGGCAACCTTTTTGAAAAAGGAGATCCTTGATGAAGGAACTATTGCCTCTAAGATTAAACTTGATGAAGTTTAATAGGTAGAAAGTTCAACATAGAATGTTGAACCTAAGTCGGATTTGATCAGATCAGATTCGAAGCCTAGTAAACCCACACCATAAAGACGATCCGATAGAGTACCCCACCATTCTGATAGATACTATGAATTCTTGGTCCAGGATGGTGATCTCATCAAACTCGATGAGAACGATGAGGACTCGATCACTTATATGGATGCGATGCAGAGACTTGACTCTAAGAAATGGCTAAAAGCCATAAGATCCAAAATAAATTCCATAAAGGTCAATGATGCATGGACATTAGTTGACCCACTTGAAGGGGTTAAATCCATTGGATGTAAATGGATCTTCAAAAGAAAGAGGGGCACAGACGAAAAGGTAGAGATCTATAAAGTCCATTTGGTTGCCAAAGGGTATTGCCAACGTTGTGGTATCGACTATGACGAGACGTTCTCCCCTATGGCAATGCTCAAGTCCATTCAATTATGCTTGCCATTGCTGCCCATCTGCACTATGAGATCTAGCAGATGAATGTGAAGATAACTTTTCTAAATGGAGAGCTGATCGAAGAGGTGTATATGATACAACCTAAAGTGTTCACATCCATAGATGAGTCTAAGGTGTGCAAGCTTCAAAGATCCATTTATGGATTGAAGCAGGCATCTCGGACTTAGAACATGTATTTCGATAAAGTGATCAAAATGTATGGCTTCGTTAAGAATAGAGAAGAACCCTATATTTACAAATGGGCAAATGGTCCAGCAGTGGTATTTCTTATTTTATACGTGGATGATATTCTCTTAATTGAAAATGACATCCTCGCACTATAAGGAATAAAGGTCTGGTTGTCATCATAGTTCTTCATGAAGGACTTGGGTGAAGCATCCTGCATCCTAGGGATGAAGATCTATGGGGATAGATCTAAAAGGATGCTTGATATATCCCAATCCATGTACATACAAACTATACTGAAGAGGTTCAATATAGAGAATTCCAAAAAGGACTATCTTTCGATAGGCCAAGGAATTTCTCTCTCTAAGAAGGATTGTTTGATAACTCCTGAAGAAAGAGAGCGTATGAGTAAAATTCCATATACTTCGGTAGTGGAGTCTATAATGTATGCAATGACATGTACGAGACCAGATGTGGCATACTCACTAGGAGTAGTGAGTAGATACCAGTCTGACCCTAAAGAAAATCATTGAAAGACGGTTAAAACCATCCTTAAAGTATTTGAGAAATACTAAGGACCAATGGTTGGTTTATGGTGAGTTAGATCTAAAGTTTGTGGGATTTATAGACTCTAGCTTTCAATCTGATCATGATGACAGTAAAAGCATGTCAGGATATATCTTTACTCTAAATAGTGGAGCCATTTGTTGAAAAAATTTCAAGCAGCATACAGTGGCTGATTCTATTTACAAAGCAGAGTACATGGCAGCATCAGATGTAGCAAAGGAAGCTATGTGGTTGAGGAAGTTCATCACTGAGCTCAGAGTAGCACCCTCCATTGATGGTCCAGTCTTGCTCTACTGCGATAGCATTGGCGCCATAGCTCAAGCAAAGGAACCAAAGGCACATCAGTGAATAAAGCATATTCTGCGCTGCTTTCATTTGGTCCATGAGATCGTGGATCGTGGTGACGTCGATCTTCAAAAGATCGACGAAAAGAAAAACTTAGCCGACCTCTTCACTAAAGCCCTGACCATCAAGGAGTTCAACAACCATAAGTTGAAGATGGGTATTAGATACTATGCCCAGTGGCTTTAGGACAAGTAGGAGTTGTTGGAAATTATGTTCTAAAGTCAATCATCAGCCTTTTGATTGTTGAAATATTGTAATTAATTTATTAATTAATAAAAAATATTTTTGCATCTTTTTTCATCATAAGTTTATATCTTCTAATGAACTCCATTATTGTGATGAAGTTCTTAGGACTATTTAGTTTCGATAAAGAAAGGATTTATTGATTAGTCCTTAAATTTATTCATGATCAAATGATAGGCTATTAATTAGGACAACAGTGTCTACCTAGCATAGGTTGCTATATGCCATATAGGTTGGTTATCCTCTTAACCAAGGTGTGTGGAGATAAGGGTATGGAATACTTGCGAGATGTATAGGTACATCATCATTGAACATGACCAACTCCAGAGCATTCTGCTATTGAAAATGTCTCTAATGGGATATAGGTATAAGTATCCCTTAGACCTGAGATCACCTTAGTGACTTTCAAGCAACTCATTGGGCTTTGGTACTGGACTAACTGAAGTTCTAATTCAGTAATGAGAGGCTTCTAGGCATAGTCAAGTACTTGCGAAGTCGAAGTATGATCAAGATGGAATTGACCACTCCAAGAGTTGGAGAAGAATGTATCACTGTATTTCAATATAGCAAAACCTTGGCCAAGGTAATCCATCAGGTGGATTTAGTATTTTGAAATACAATGTGGACAACCTGATTAGAGTTGATAGTTGAACGTTGATGTGTCCTACGAGCATTATGGTCAAGAGGATGAATTATATGAAAATTATATCCGCATGGGTTCTAAGGATGGTGTTCTACACCTTCAACCTATGCGATCGTCGGGTATCATTGCTAGATGGTCACTTCGATTGGTAGAAAAATTTATTTTTATGCTATCAGCTTAGGTTTGGATCTATGAGGTCACACACATTAGAGCTTACGATCTGATCGAATGGTTGATCAATGATTAAGAATCTTTCTAGGGTTAAACAATCAATATGATTGGTGTTTAACCTAGTGCAAGTGTTGCAGGAGGATCGATTAGTAATTGGATTGCTAATTGGCTTAATTTGATTAAGCCAATAGGTTGAGATTAAGACTAATTAAATATAATTTAATTAGATTTAGTTTGGGCTTGATTAGATCAAGTTCAATTGGTTTATTGGATAAGCAAAGTGCAAGGAAGAACTAGTCCTAGTCTAACTAGGACTCAGATTAACATAATTTTCTAATTTGATTAGAAAATAAATTATAATTAATCTAATTTAATCTAATTTAATTAAGTTCTTAAATGAGTTAGGGTCTTATTTAATTAGGTTGGTTTAATCTTGATTTTATTTGGTTAAAAGATCTTATTTGACCAAGTCAAAATAGGAGTCCTAGTGTGACTAGGACTCCCTATCTCCTTGCACCACCTTGGTCCCAATGCCTCCTATACCTATTTTTTAGATATTTTTCATAGAAAATCCCTTTCTTCCTGATTTTCATGCCCCCTCTCTCCCTCCAAGTCATATTGGGAAGTTAGGTGAAAGACCAAGTCAAAGGAGGAATTGGTTTTGCTTAAGATTCTGTGAGATAGAATCCTTATCGACCAAAACATCTTCCCTTGAGTGTCACCCCCTCTTTTAATTAATTCTTCTCTTATTCCATGAAAATAATATTTTTTTTTGTGTGCCCTCCCTTGCTAGTCCACTCCAAAAATTATGGAGGAGGAGCCCAAGAGTTGGACGCCCCAACAACTTCCCATGTTTGGATATTCCTAGTATAGGAATTTAACCTAACTTTGATTCTTCTTTTTCCCTATTTATTGGATGAATTTTATTCTGATATTTTTGTAAAATATAGAGCTTTGGGAGAGGTTTGGGGTATACAAAAATTAGAGAAAGAGAATCCTTGGGCATGGGGGTTCCATCGGCACCAAACTAGGTGTCTAGGTGAGAGAAAAGAGAAGAAGAAGAGGGTCTTTTTCTAGGGTTGTTTTATTTTCAATCTCTCCTCCTTTGTTTTGAGTTTTTTTGTGAGAGTCTCAGATCAAAAAATTTTAATCTTTCTTCTCATATTTTAGAGAGTCTAAATTTCAAAGAAAGGAGCATCAGATTGACCATTGAAGAAGGATCAGCACAGTACTAGCATGCTATGCTGATTTCCTGCATCAGACTTTAGATTAGATATCGTAGACTCATGTGGACGACTCCTAGAGGCTGGATGCATGTGCGGCTCTTGATTTCATCCTCAAGCATGGATAAGCAAGTTAAAACATCTAACTTGCTTAGATCTATTAACTTCAAACCTGCATTTGATGTAGTGTACATCTAGGTTGATTTGATCAACCTTTTACTTTCTTATTTGATTTTAATTTTTGATTTAATATCATGCCTTGATCATGTAATAGATCTGAGATCTAGGTGTTTAAATATTTATTTAAATAAATATTTGATTTTTTTAAGTCTTCCGCCGTAAGATCTTGAAAAAGTTTTCAAGATCTACCTGTAAAACCCAAGATCCGATTCCTTCAAAGCCTTGGAAAGCTACTGGAGAAGTCAGAGTGTTTGCTCTGGAAGACTAAGATAGGTGTGGTCCTAGGGCTAGAACTGGTTTGATTCTAGGATGGAGGTTTAGCCCTCCACAGTCATAAGGCCTTGGTTTGTGCGTCTCATGAGGGCTACTCAGAGTTTGGACTAAGTTTGGATCCATGGGATTGAGTGCATGATCAGACCATGGGTGTACATGGATTTGGATGAGTGCATTCGGATTGAATTAGCCCAGGAAGTTTTTTATGGGTTTGGATTTTGGTCCATATATAGGTATATATATACATATATATTGTAAACCCTAGGAATTAAGAAAGAGACAAAAACAAAGATCAATACAATCATTTTCTTTCACATCTCTCCCTCTCTCTGGTTTCTTCACATGCCAAGGTGCCGTAGGGGATGCACCTCCAAACTCGAAGGAAGGAGGTGTGCGCCACTCTTCGTTCAGCCTCAACAATGTCAAAAGATCCTGCACAACAATATCTACCTCTAGTACCTTGGCTTTCCAATGCCTTCACCCTGAGAACAGTTCCATTAAGTTTTGATTATTTTATTTCATGCCATTCACGTAGTTTAGCTCCATAATCGCCCACACAAGAGATGGCTCTTTCCAATGTTCCCACCTCCTTATGCACTTGAGTCCCTCGACTCTTCAAGTCTTCACCTCAGCTTGTACTTTAAAATTTGGATGCTATATCTTTCTCTGCACTGTGGGCACACCCTAGTACCTCAGTCCATTTGCCTAGCTCTACCTCTTTGGAGATTCTAGTCCCTCAAGATGCTCTACCTTGTGACTGTGCACACAACCCAAGTGCCTCAGCATTCGCAAGCCCTCTTCATTCTTCTTTAGCCACAAACTGGTGGACTTTCACATCAACAGGCTCCCATCTACTTGTGCCTTTGATGAGCAACCTTAATCATTTAGCACCGAGCACATTGCCCTGTAACATGATCCCCCACTCTGAGTCATTGACATCCACAATAGACTCAGACATTTAGCTCCTCCCAAATTGGACTTCAATATCATTGGATCTCATCATTGGTTTGTATACCCCCATATCTATAGCCAAATAAATGCAATCTAATACCACACATACCAAAAGCCAACAACATCCATAATGTCGACCATCGATTTAGCCAATCTTTGGATCTGATACCAACTATCATGGGATGAGTGTTTTCTTATCCAAACACCCGTATGGTGCTCCAGTATGAAACACACCAAGGCTAGCCCTCCTAAGTCTTTCCCTCGGATATACCAATAAGTACATAGTAGTTTAGCAATATAACCAGGCATACACCTTTGTCCCTACCTAGCAACTCTGTTGCATTGAACACAAGCGACATCCTTAAGTGCCTGTAAGCAACTTGATCCATCGAGTTAATTGCCATACTCATGTGCACCTCTGTGCTATAACATAGACTCTTTCCAAGAGTGCACCATAGCTTAGCACCTCTATGCCAACTTTCAAGCTTTGCCCCTTAAGACAAGTACTGCTTATGCAAGATGTCTCTATCCTCAGTGTATTTTCATGCTATGATAACCATTATGCCATTGATCAACAACCCACCAATCTGTCCTTCAGTATTACATAGACCAATCCCAACAGCATGACCATGCAATACCACTATTTTGCATGAGGCTCAAGCAAATCTACCTTTAGTGCGCTTAGCTAAACTTGCACAACCAACACACCTTGCTGCTCCTTGAAGCTATAGCTGATCGTACACATCCGATCCCTCTTAGATTCCGCTATCCAAGCTCCCCCATAAGCTCTTATGCCACGATCCTAATCTTGCATCTTTGACATGCTTTCTCATTTATAGCCCTACCCTATGACAATATTCTCGACCTGCTCACATATCACTATGCACTACCATGATTTCGAAGGTTCACGATCATACCGCCCAGCATCCTCTATCCATGGCTTGCTCGCACATTGTGCACTACTATGATACCAGCATTCAAGTTTGTCCATCAAGTAAATATATCTGACTAGCCAATCGTTGCATCAAGCTGCCTCTCTCCTCAGCATGACCATCTTAGCTATCCTTAATCCTTGGCCCAGCTTCAAGGTATATATTCGATCGATATTCAATAAGCCCCGCTTGTACTCCATGACTTACTGATTCTCGTGGATCCCTATAAGACATCTTTCCATGATGCTCATAAGACTTGCCTATTTGGATAAGCCACACCCTTCTCTGACTAGTCCTTTACAGCTCCATCATAAAGATCAAGAACATATAGAGTAGCCTAGATAATTCCTATAGAATAAATCTCTCAGAGACTCTTTCCAAGAGTGCACCATAGCTTAGCACCTCTATGCCAACTTTCAAGCTTTGCCCCTTAAGACAAGTACTACTTATGCAAGATGTCTCTATCCTCAGTGTATTTTCATGCTATGATAACCATTATGCCATTGATCAACAACCCACCAATCTATCCTTCAGTATTACATAGACCAATCCCAACAGTATCACCATGCAATACCACTATTTTGCATGAGGCTCAGGCAAATCTACCTTTAGTGCGCTTAGCTAAACTTGCACAGCCAACACACCTTGCTGCTCCTTGAAGCTACAGCTGATCGTACACATTCGATCCCTCTTAGATTCCTCTATCCAAGCTCCCCAATAAGCTCTTATGCCACGATCCTAATCTTGCATCTTTGACATGCTTTCTCATTTATAGCCCTACCCTATGACAATATTCTCGACCTGCTCACATATCACTATGCACTACCATGATTTCGAAGGTTCACGATCATACCGCCCAACATCCTCTATCCATGGCTTGCTCGCACATTGTGCACTACTATGATACCAGCATTCAAGTTTGTCCATCAAGTAAATATATCTGACTAGCCAATCGTTGCATCAAGCTGCCTCTCTCCTCAGCATGACCATCTTAGCTATCCTTAATCCTTGGCCCAGCTTCAAGGTATATATTCGATCGATATTCAATAAGCCCTACTTGTACTCCATGACTTACTGATTCTCGTGGATCCCTATAAGACATCTTTCCATGATGCTCATAAGACTTGCCTATTTGGATAAGCCACACCCTTCTCTGACTAGTCCTTTACAGCTCCATCATAAAGATCAAGAACATATAGAGTAGCCCAGATAATTCCTATAGAATAAATCTCTCAAAAATCTCCACCTCACATAATATGGCTAGCGAGTTCGACCAGCATTGCCCCAAATGCCTCCATGCGAGACCATCCGGGCATGGCACCACCATTGCCCCATAATCGTGCCATGGTGGATCCATCTCCTAACGGCCATGGGGGAAGTAGGGAATGCGACCAAAGCTCCATGCCCCTCAAATCAAGAGAAATCCTCAGGTATCAACACATATCCTGACGGTCTACCACTATACCAATATCACATATTCTAAGCCCCCCGATGACATGCTATGGCTATACTGCACCTTGGCTAACCATTGCTTCCCTCAATACCCCAACAAGGCATCCCCCTAATCTCCATCTTGAGGGTTCCAAAGCATCGAGCTATATTGTAACCTAGCGAAGCCAAAATCCTTCGTAGTACCATACCACGCCCATGCTGGCACCCCCTACAATATGCCTACTGCCAAGTTCGTGGAGTGGTTCCATAGAGACAACTTCTCTCTCTAATTAAGCCGCTTTGATCTTTTCTCTAGCATCAATTTGTTGCTGCAGATTTCATCTTGGGTCAGAGGTGCTGGAGTAGGGCAAAGCCCAGTAGAGATGGTGATGGTTGGACCTACAAAACAAATCCCTCATTAGAGTTGGGTCCATCAGGGACCCTCTCATGCTCAAGTCTGAAATCTATTTAATATATGAGAGAGAGAGAGAGAAAGCAACTAAATGGTGGTATAGATGATGGGGTTCCCTAGATTTTCTTATTTATAGGCCATAGTTGGGGCCATAAGAGGGGAAGAGTGGTGGAAGATCTTGCTCTCTCTCTCATTTACATCATTCTGATTGTTCCACTTTGATTCTCCAAAGTTTGGCGGCTAGCACACTCCACCCAGTAGAGGGTCAACCACTTTCATTAATGATTCCAGCATGGCTTCCTGAGATTTGACTATCAATATGACTAGTATGTAGTCAGCCGCCTTCCTTAATGGAGTCCATCAATCCTGTTAAGTGCGGTGATTATAGTAGAGGTTGGAAAGAAGGTAGCTTAGTGGTCTACCGCATGCACAATCAAAGATAGGGACCAGCAGCGAGCACGTGGGTTGGGAGGTTGATTAGTGGCCAATGCACATACTTTTGACCTAGGGGCCAGGAGTTGGAGGTTGAAGCCCATGGAGGAGTCCCAAGCATCATGGTCGAGGTGCCATGACCCGATAACACATATATATACACATATATATACATATACATACATACATACATACATATATATGTATATACATATATATATACATACATACATACATATATACATATATATATATATATATATATATACATATATACATATATATATAAATATATATATATATAATATATATATATATATATATATATATATATATATATATATATATATACATACATATATATATACATACATACATACATACATATAATACAGATATATATACATACATCCATACATACACACACACACACACACACACACACACACACACACACATATATATATATAAAGTTAGGCTAGAATCAGGTCAATCAGATTAGAACTCAGATCTGGTCAGATTAAAACTTATAATATGGGTCATAGATCAATGATTCAAGCCATTAAATATGGGTCCTAGATCAATGATTTAAAGATCTCTAGTCTATGCATCAAGTGGTCAAAAATTGAATAGCCAGATAAAATTGAATTAGATGTATATTTTTATCACTTGATGCAAAGACTAGAGATTTTTAAATCATATGATTTTTATCGTGTAAGCAGTTTTAAGATAGTAGATCATATCCACTAGCTTGGATTATCAATGTAGGACCTCCATTGTCCAGTATTGATCTAACTGGATCTGAGCCTAAATCTGGTCGACCTTATCCAAGTCCATCCCTATATATATATATATATGGTTGTCCAATTAGGATCATCTAGTGATCTTAGATCACACATGATCCTCATCCTTGTATAATTCAATTCCTGATGATCTATGATCAATGCATTTGGTATGCCATGTTCTCATGATAAATGATTCATAGGTATCCATTAGTAATCTATTTAATGTTCTATGAGAATTTAAGATTATTGATCATATAATACCAAAATGAATCATGATATATTCTATAAAAATATATTTATTAAATATATAAAATATATCAAATAAAATATTTATATATTTATTAATTTAGTAATTATTATTTTATTTCATAAAAATATATTTGTTAATCCAATAAATAATTAATCCAATAAAGATTTATTAATTATTATGGGATTGATATTTTTGTATTCATATTTATAATTATGTTATTTTTGATATTAATATTTATTTTTGTTGGAGATAAACCCACTCCTACCAAAGTTCAACTTAGTGTCTAGTCCCAAGTAAGGCTTGAGTGTCAGAACCCAATCATTTTGACTTCATTTTGTGACAAACTATGAAGGTGGCTGAATTCCTTCGCTACAAGCCATTAACCCTCTCTAGTCAAACTCCTATCAGATGAGCTTGAACCATGAAGATAGTCACCTAAGTAGTAGAAGTGCTAAATATTCACTTTCTGAGTAGTCCAACCTAGCCAACCTGAAAGCTGGCTGAGCTCCTCTCCAATTAGATATCCTCCAAGCTAGATCTCACCTCCATGGATTGAGCTTTCCGAGGCAATCCCATGATGGCCAATCTTTAACCCACCGACTGATTTTCTAGACCATGTGAGTAAACTCTCAAGCCTGTAAAACACTGCAAGCCTCGCCCGAACGAGCTTGGTGGCAAATCATGAAAGTGGCCAAATTCCTCCATTATAAGTGGCTGGTTCCAACCGAACTTCTTTTAGACGAACTTAAATAGTGAAAGGGTTCGCCTAAGTAGTTGGCTAAGCATTTGATCTCTACGTAACCTAGCCTGGTTGACCTTAAAGCTGGCTTGACTCCTATCTAACCAAATCCCCTTCAGGCTGAGTCTAGTCATTGTAGATTGGATCTCACAACAAGAACCATAGATTTGTAGAGCCTCTCCCCAGACAAACTTCTATGCCTTAGTAAGGATGGTAGGTATTAACTTCTTGGTGTTTAGAATCTTGAGCATGCAAGCCAAAGTCAACAAAAGAACCTCATCTTCAAATTAATCACTTGCAAACCATCTTGAAACCTCCAGCCAAAATTCTTTCAATCGCCTAAAGGGCTCCCTCCAATCGAACCCCCTCCAGTCACCAAGCAGACTCCCTCCAGCTGAAATCCTTCCAATCACCTAAAGGGCTTCCTCCAGTCGAACTTTCTTTGGTTGTCAAGTAGACTCCTTCTGATCGAACTCCTTACGGTCGCTCAGAAGGACCTCATCATCTATGCAAATTCAGCTCCCATCTCAATGCAAATCAATCTACATGTAGACAACCTCAGAGAAGTTTGAAATTTTCCAGAACTATTATGATATGAAGCTCCTCACCATTGATAGCCATTCTATCCATACTTTAACTATCCTATCCTAATAGGCTAGCACATCATGACAACGAACACCACCCTTCGTAACAAACTCCATGTGGTCCCGAATGATCCACTATCAAGCAATTAGGTTGTCACTATCAATCTGCTACGAGCTCCACCTATCTAAGGGACTCTCCAAATATGTTTTCTCTAAAAAAGCTCTAAACTCTAGTTCAATTTTCTGGAGTGCTCCATTTTTGTTGGCCAGAAGAACTGACTTGATCATCGAAGAATTCTATCAGAGCCACCCCCAAACACTAGTTAGGACTTGTCTAAAAGGCCACCGGTAGCAACCTCGTCTTCTCCAGCTCCAGCCTAGTTCCGACATCGATCAGATTCTACATTAATAGAATTGGTGCTAGGGGAAGAAAACTTGAACCTTTTTAGATCCCTTGTTTTCAAAGGAGCCCTCAATGGACTTCGCTCTCTACTTCAACCTCTTCTTCTTCTTTGATTGATTCTAAGATATGCCACCCAAGAAAGCATCAACCAGGCGATCTACTGCTTCTACGGTTTGATCAACCCAAGAAAGCATCAACCAGATGATCTACTACTTCTACGATCAGATCTCATCTAGATCAACCCTCTCCAACTTCATCTCTGGCACCCTAGGCTCCTCCTCCAACAGCGGTGGTGGACATGGAGTAATTCAACATACTTATCTAGCAGGTCAAAGGCCTCATGGAAGCAGTGCAGGCGATGCAGCAACACCCGACCTCAATTCAGCCAAAGAGAGCTTCACCAGGATATCAAGATTTGGTGTTGGGGTGGCCCACCTAAGCTAGTTGTCTGATGACCCCTAGAAAGGGGAAGCAGAGGGTGGGTAGCCTTTATTCTGATCATGACTCCACTCCTAGAGGATCCTTACCTCCATTTTGCCAGAAGACCCTTGAGATCTACGATCGAGAGGATCTTCTGGATCAAAGATTCTAGAAAATGAATCAGTGGATCAAGGAACTGTTAGATATATGGGCCTTAGAAGCCAGAATTGACTGACACTTGTAATACACTTCTAGGGGCAAAATTATAATTTTGACTAAAATCAATAAAATGGATTATTTTCTATCACATATGTGTATTTAGTGTCTGTGATACATCCTTTGAGTTAATGGTAATGATAATTCATATTTTCAAGAGTTAAAAATTTAAGATATGAATAATCATTATTAACTCATAAAATGCTCCCGACCATAGGATCATCACGAGGATGGTGATTGATCCAAAAGGTTGGTGTACAATCGCTTCTCTTTAGTAGATGAGTCTTGAGTCTACGGTGTGGAGACACCGAAGCGAGAGTACAGGTACTCGTTAGAGAATGAGGGCACTGAGCGTGACCACCTCGAGTAGTCATTAGGAAGTCTACCTTCTCGTCAATGACTGACTCGATGCTGCAGTGGTGTGTCTGGTTCTTTGACCTGAGGTGCATCGACAGTTCACCTTGAGGGTGTTATAGTTTGACTACACCATAACTCAATCTCCTAGCCATACGGAAATCCTGAGGTGTATGTTGGCTATAGCATGTTCATTGTAGGAACTGGATTGCATCAAGATGGAATCTATCTACCTCGGTGGTAGAGGAGCAGCCCTATGATGATCATGAGAATCAAGTCCAGAAGCCCATGGCCATGGTAGAGTGAAATAATAGAAAGAGTTTCTATTTAGATTTTTACATCAGACTTGAATCGAATGATTACATCATATGACAGAGACTAGGGTTTGACGAGTTCACCTTAACCCTAATCTGATCGGGGCTCAAGATAGAAGAACTTAATCACACAGGTAGCTGCACCAAGAGGTTCGCATTCAGCTCTGATGGGTTGCCACCATATACTGCTAGGTGTTACTGATGGATTTTGGGAGCAATTAGAATGATTTAGATGATCGATCATTCTAGCTGTTCGAATCAGAAGAGTTCTGATCCATCGAAAGGAGTTTCGATGATGTCGATGATAGAGATCATGACATATCCCATTACCATACAGAACTGAACCTAACTAGGTCACACAAACAAGGGTTTGAATCTGGTGATCATCAATTGAACTGATCTAGTTCAATTGATCTGAATGAGATTCAATTAGGTTCAAGGAAAATCGTGCTAGCACTCGATTGAACCTAACGTTCTTCTTTTACTATCATAAATAGTTATCCTTACCGAGCCAAAGGAGTTTGTACTCAATCAAAGGCCTTCACTTGGTCTGACTAAGAGGCTATCCAGAATTAGAAAAAGGTGTCTTATTTTGTAAGACAATACCTACTTATTTTTGGTCACCTGCCCATTTTCTCATTCTTTGAAACTTTGATCAAAAGTTGACCTTATGACTGGTCAATATATTGAACCATTGGACACTTTAACTTCTATCCATGTTGTCAATCACCTATTGGAGAGCTGGTAGGAATGGCTTGTCTCCGCTACCGAAACCTGGCAAGGAGGAAGGGCGCACGCCACCCTTGACGTGCGCCCAAAGCCTGGAGGTTGCCAGGAGTCCCTGTTGGATAGGGACTTCCATCTTTTCCTTTTGGATTCCGATAAAGATCTTCTCCTAAGGAACCAAGTTGACTAGTCTTAGGCACCATCTAAAGGAAGAATCCAAGGAACTTCTTTATTTCACACAATCAGATTTAGATGCTAAATTTCATAAAGGATTGTGATTGGTTGGGAGAAGAGGAGTTGGTCAACGTCTTAGTCTATAAATAAGACCTACGCCCAACTTCAAGAGCAATGTGAAATTCCCACACCCCAAGGCTGCCTCTCCTCATCCTTCCTCCATGCCAAGTCCACCTTCTCCCTCTCCTCTTCCATGCCGCAAGGAGTTTGGGAAATCTTAGTGGTGCAATCTAATGAGAGGAAAGGTGACACAAAGCTAGAAGGCTAGCCGGCTGGCTACAAAGGGACAACTACTATCTAATCTTCAAAAGGTATTTTGAAGAATCCTCTAGAATCAGATCCAGATCCTAATTTTTGGAAGACATAATAGTAAAGAAGAGGATCTCCAAATTCGTCTGAGTGGATACCTGGGTAAGGGCTCAGGCACTTGTATGGTTGAGATCCAGAACCTTTCGCTGGCTTTTACAGGATCATCCAACGGGTAATAGGATTACCCTACATCAAGAATAATTAAATTTGATTTAATTTATTTATTATTGTTTTTTTATTATTAGAAATAATAAGGATATTAGATCTAAAAATATTTAGATCTAATTAGGAAATCAAGAGAAAAAGTTTTGAAATATATCTCTTGATCCGATCAATCTGAACAATCTGATTCAGAAAAATCAGGATTTCATTCAATTTGGTATCAGAGGAAAATTTCTAAAAGTATTTAGATCCTAAATATTTAAATTTAATTCTAATTAGAAGATAAATGATTTTAGAATGTCACACTGAGATGCTGATTCAAGATCTGAAATTACAGAAAAATTAATAAATTAAATAATTTGGCATCTAAGATTAGAAAATATGCATGATTAAGTTCTACTAAATATAATAGTTCTTATAGAATAGTCCTTGCAATGTTTTTAATTTTAATTTAATTAAAATTATTATTTTTAGATCTATTTTATTTAGCTATTTATTTTTTTTAATATTAATAATTTATTAATAATAATATCTAAAAAATAGCAATAAAATTATTGTAATTTTAACAATGCATATGAGATAATGAATGATGCATGTCTAGACTAGTTGTAGAAAATAGTTTAACATAGTTGTCTAGATTTAGAGTTTTATTTTGATAAGATCAATTTAAATCTAATTTTTTTAGATATTATGAGATAATTTTAGAATCTGAAAATATGCAAATATTCGATAAATATGAGATGTAATGCAAATTATGCCATGATTAGACCTAATTTGTATATGAGATAATATGATATAGATTCAAAATAGTTATATAGTATTACATGTTTCCTGATTAAGGCTTCCTCTTGGCCTTCGGTCAGAAAAATGAAGAAGAATTTTAAAGGCCCTCTCCTTCCCATCCGATGGGGTGTTCTTATGACCGTGTAGGGGTGCTGGCAAAACGTTCGTCCTTAAATCAAAAAATTCACTTACTTTCTGGCAAAACCCTAGATCTTTTGAACCCTAGGATTTATTGTGGCATATTTTTGTTTATTAGACACCTACTTAAACTAAGAAATTAAGATTATGGATATATTAATTAGATCTAAAATTAAATTTTCAAAGATCTATGGCATATTTCATAATATTGGGGTTCGGGCTTTGGGGGTAAGCTCATTGGTCTAAGCGGTTGATTAAATTGATCAAGAGTTGGTTAGATGGGATCAACAATGCTTTAAAATTGAACCAGCCTAATAGGATTTAAGTTTGGTCAAGAATCCGAGTTCAACAATCAGCAAGACCTAATTAGGCTTAGAGTTAGAGTCTGGATTGTAGGCTAATAACAATTGTTCTGGCTCAGCATTTTGATGTCTAAGATTAAGTTTGGGGAATAACGATCGACTAAGTTTTTAATTGGGAAGATACTTGACCTGATGCATTCTTGTATGAGTTAATGGCATATCCCTTTCATTGATCTCACTTACCTGGCCATATCTGTTTAACCCCGTTTCTGATTTGAGGGGTCAATAATCCGAGCTAACCCATGCCACTAGGTTAGTCATAATTATTTGAAAAAATATGCAAGTCTAGTTTTAATGTGAAACCTGAATTAATTCTCCTTAAGAAAAAGATTAAGTCTGAGGTCCTTTTCACCAATTGTAGATGTTGCGGGCCCTTTCGCAAGGTTGATTTATTCTCAGCGGATACAGTGGCTGCAGTTGCACCAAAAAAATACAATCTGTTCTATTAGGCATTGGATGCTATGTGCTGGAGGATGAGTTGGGCTTCAATAATTCTGGAATCGGTGAAGAAAAAAGACTCAATTAGGAATTCAGTCTGTGCAAATAGGTGGGTCTGACTTAACTAAAGAGTGGACCAAGTTAGAGACCAAGTTTTGGGTGCACCATGATTAAGAGATCATTGAACAAGAGTTTGTTCATCATTAGCTAATCCATCACCAATAACCTATTAGGTGAGAGTGATAAGTCAGTTGGTGAGAAAGCACCAACACCAGAAATCATTTAATCATGGAGATTTTCACATCTCTAACAGAGGGAAGTGTAAGGGATCCCGGAAAATAGTGAAAGCTATTTATTTAAAAATAAAAATCTCTAAAATAAATTGGTCAAATGTCATAAATTTATAGTATCTAACTAGAATCTTTGACTCTCTAATAAAATATCTGCGTCCAACCCATTAGCACATATCCTGGACACACGTAGACTGATCGAACGCCAATTATAAGATTGGCTTCAGAAAAACTACAAAAATAGTTTTTGAATTCTGAAAGAGTTAACCATGTATTAGACCAGGACCCTCCCACCTTACCAGCCCAATCCATCCACTGAAACAGAGCAGCAATCTCTGAAAAAATGGATAGAATCGAAGATAATAAGGCAGATATTAACATGTTGGGCTCGATGTCGTGATGAACTCCAGTGCCAACATGAAAGATATCGGGACTGCTCGCCAAATGTGGCTCAGCCTGCGGAGATGTTTGGTGAACATGAGTCGCACAACTAAGTAATCAAGTTCACAAAACAACTTTTTAAGACTAAGATGCGTGATGGGCCCAGTCAGTCCCAAGATCAATGTCTGATGAATGATCAAGGACCATGGAAGAGCTTTGAGAAGCTCGGTGTGAAGTTAGACTTGGATCTCAAAATTAATATTAATTCAGCAATCCTTGGCTGATGCATATGGACAATTCATCATGAAATTACCACATGCGTAAACTTCAAATTCCTTGGCCAAATAATATATGCTGGTCCACCGCTGACTTTCTATAAAAAGGTTCTAAAGGCTCAGTTCTTGCTAATGGGAACGGACTTCTTCCAAAAGAAATGTCTTATGGAAAGAAAAAAAAAGTCCTATGAAAAGCAGAAGGTGGAAGGAGAAAGAAGAAGAAGGTACAACGAGGATGATAAGCGATGCCAAAGAAAGTAGTTTCCTATGTAACAACTACGGACACTGTAAAGCGGAAACTGCCCTACTTAACCTGCCACCCTAAAGAAAAAAGAAGGAAGGTCCTTCTGGAGGAGCCAAATGTTACCTATTCTAACTATCGAGCAAAACGTGAATGCCAAATGACCTAGAGATAGTCCAAACGATAGATATCTATGGCACCTGAGATCAGGTCATATAGTAGAAGATAGGATCAACAAATTGAAGAAAAATGGGCTATTAAGTCCATTGACTTCTGAGTCATATCCAACTTATGAATCTTGTCTCCAAGGCAAAATGACCAAACTCCCTTTTGTAGGACATGGGGAGAGGGCCATAAATCTTCTTGCCCTAGTACATACTGATGTGTGCGGCCCATTTGATGTGCCGGCTAGAGATAATTTTATCTACTTCATTACTTTTACTGATGATCTATCTAGGTATGGGTATGTGTACCTTATGAGACATAAGTCTGAAGCTTTTAAAAAATTCAAGAAATTCAGACATGAAGTAAAAAAATAAATTGGAAAACCCATTAAGGTTCTTCGATCAGATTGAGGAGGTGAATACCTGATAGGAACGCGATGTTGTCGTTAAGACACCGTGTTTATCAGTTTAATCCGACTTCTTAAAATCATTGAAATTGCGTAGATAGTAGTGAGTTGGGTCGAATCCACAGGGAAGGTAGTATTTTAGATTTGAAATCTTTGATTTTTAAAAGAAAAAGAGAAAAAAAGAAGGGTTTTGGGATCAAAAGTGAAGTCAGAAAATAAAAAGCAGAAATTAAAAGGTGCAGGAATTTAAACTTGGTACTAAGATCTACTAGTTAGATCTTAGCATTCTAACTTGCAAAGCATAATTTAAAGTACAAAAAATTAAATTGCAATAAAAATAAAAAGTAAGAAAATTAAAATTATAAAATAATTTTTATTACTAAAATTTTAGATTTAAATACATAAATTTTAAAAAAAAGATAATAAAATAAAAATAGCCTGATCTTTGATCTTGGATCGGCATTGGCAGAAAGAAATGGTGGAGAAGCCTCGGCTCTTCTTTTCGGCATATCCGTTGTTCCGAAAGGCAGCCTTTAACGCCATAGCCTAGCTTTGCCCTATACCAAAGCTTCACCTTGATCAAGATGTTGAATTTCTAAAAGGCCCTATGGCCCTTTTTTATAGTGCTAGGAGGGCTGGATATTTATTTTTTCTAAAGGCAATGTGGGACTAATGGACTTATGCAAATCAATCAAAATACAAAAAGAATTTGAGTAAATTTGAATCAAAATAGCTCTGATACGTCTTTGAATAAATTGATAAAATCCAGCCACCCCGTTCAATAGAATCCAACGATCCGCAAAATCATACAAAAATCGGTGCAGAATCAACTCAGATCGGGTTGGATTAAATTCTGGCCAATTGGATCGCGCCTTCATGGAGGAAAATCTGGCCACGCAAATCATGCGCCTGAAGAGTTTGAATCGCATCGGGAAGCTTTCTGGATCCTGTCGGATCATCGCCTGGATCAAGCGCTGCATCCCGATGGTGATACGCTTGATGTCTGTAGCTAGCTGAATAAAAATTCGGAAGCAAACCACAAGCCGTCCGATCTTGAACCGGCATTCAACCACATCCGTCCGATCGCGCAATCACTGTTCCATGACCGCGTGGACCGGCCGCACCGCACGCCACAATAATGTAAGCCAAAACACCGCCAATCAGCACCTCCGTTGTCGAGCGAAAGATAAAATTATGCCTGTTGAGCCACGATAAATTTCTGTACAGAGACCTTTTAAAAGGGTCTAGGTCCACCACGTGGTAAGCTCTGATTGCCGGATTTTGCTTAGCTGGGCGGTCCACAGCCTGGATTCGTGGATCGACTGATGGCTTTCCAAAGGAATGAAGTCAGCTTTGGATGGCTGGCTTTAGCTTGGTGGCTCAGCTTGCTTGGGTAGCTCGGCTTGCAGAGGCCGGCTGAGCATTTTTCTTTTTATAATTTATTTTTATTTATTTTTATATTTTTAAATAAATTTCATATCTATTCCATTTTTAGCTCTATTTTACTTAAAAATTTTATTTTGTTGTTGAAATAAAAAAAATGAGGCTCCTTTCTATTGAATATAAAATTTTATTTTTTTAATTTTTATTATTTTTTATTATTTTTTAAATTAATAAAAATATGAATTTTTCAAAATTATAATATAAATTGATGTAATAAATTTCTTAAATTAATATAAAATTAATTAATAAATTAATATTTTTAATTAAGTAAATTTATGATGCTTATCAACACCACCCCAACTTAGCTTTGCTCGTCCTCAGTAAAGAAAGAATTTAAGTTTTAAATACCTTTTAAACTTTAGTAGTTTCGAATTTTATCATTAAGCAACTTTTTCAAAATAGGCCATTGAATATTCCAGTAGAAGCTTAAATGAAGGACAGTTATCGCAATTGGGTATTAATAACTTATCAATAGAAAAATTAAGTAAAGAACATTAAATTTTTTAGAACTTTTTGCTAAATTATCCTACCTTTATCTTTGATTTGTCTAAACTTTCATATAGGGCAGGTGTATTGCTACTTCCATCCTTCCATTTATTATTTTTTATATTTCACATTGTCCACTTTTTGATGCGAATATCATTGCCTACTTAGGCAACGGGACTCGGTTACTCGTGGAAACCAATGAATATAATATATATATATTTTAACGTTGTACACTAATTCGAGAGTGTCTTAACCCCTTAAGCCTTTCTAATTTGATCCTGTAGCGAGTCTTGGGTCAATGGAAACTCCCACAAACCAGTTGGCTTTAGGGCACTAGGTATAGAAATACCCCTCGGAACTTATACTAGCTCGAATCAAATAGGCTACTGAGTTAAGAACCCTAGCTTTACACGAGCTTCTTTTGTCCTTCCACCTTTTGACGGCGAAACTTAAATGCTTTGGTTCTTAGGCAAAGAGGCCTGGTTAACTCCAAGTGAAGTACTTAGAAACTATTTTATATAAATAAATTTTTTAATATAAGAAACGTATAGTTTACCACCTAACAATCAAAGCCTAATAAAAGTAGACTATTCTTTGATGTTAATAGAAATAATTAAAGAAATGCTCGCAAGAAAAAAACTTTTTATATATCTAGACTTAACCTCTTTAATTGGAAATTCTTTTAATACTTGATTCCTTCAAATATCTCTAAGATTCCTATCTATGACAATCAATTTTTCTTTTTAAAATGCTTAGTTTAATTCGATTCTTAAGCATAATCAAAGTATCTAAATACTAAATACTAAGCTTTTTCAAAACTTAAATTTTAAATTTCTTTTTTATTTTTTCTCCCCCAACTTAAATCGTATTATCCTCAAATGGAGAAGAAAAATAAAGGGTGTTAATAAAGAATTGAAAGAAATACTCACTAACTCGTATATTTTTAGTCCAGGCAACATGCCTTTGAAAATTTGAAGCTCTTCCTCCAACTTATTCAATTATCCTAAAAAAAAAAACTAAAAGATAAATTAGATAAAAATTAAATATTGGGTTGCCTCCCAACAGCCTAAGTTTACCGTCTTCAGTCCAGAACCACAAACATGTTGCTGCACTATCCTAATGTTCGAATATTGGATTGACAAATTTCCAATGGTTTTGGATTGGCCAATCTTCCAGAAAAGATGATTTATAATCCCATTATTAATATAATCTTTATTAATTTTAGGGATATAATTTAATGATTCCAATTTCTCAGGACCCATATTTAGTTAAGAAATTTCTCCTATTTGTTATTTCCTAAAATGCTCATGAATGGATGTTTTAGGAGTTAAGTTTGAATTCAATGGGTGCTAGAAATGGTGACTAAAAGGCAGTTTTAATTCTGGAGGTAAATTAATGTGATCCTGCTTAAAAACTCCGTTTGACATTTCATTACATGCCTTTTGATTTTTATAAGAAAACTCAGCTTCTTAGGGTTGAAAGGAAAGGACCATTTAGGGTTTTATAAAGTCTCGCGGGTAAATCACTATTCTCTTTTTTTCTTATTTCTATCTCATTTAAAACTGGATACTAACGCATCAGTACTAATTCTTGGCTTGGGTTATTCCTAATGTGTTGTCTCAATACTAACCAGTTCCTCCTAAATTTTTATTTTGGCTAGCATCAGTACTAAGCCTCTCTCACCTGGTCCTGGTATGGGTCCATAAGAATCTATAGCTTTTTAAGTTCAGAATTACTTTGGCATTCTCAAATTGGAGATTTCTTTAAATGAAACAATAGTATTTGATATTTAATTCAGGTGGTTGGTGGTCATTTGGTGGGTGTTTGAAATTGGTAAGGTTCGGTAGTTGATCTATTCTCTCCTCATGTTAGACTCAACTATTATCCTATTTGAGCTTCTAGTCATGGCGATAAGATTGCTGTTGAGTTAGAATTAATTGTTGCAGTTTGTTAAATCTATCAATCAGCTAGATGGTATGTTGAGGAGGTGGATATGAGGTTGATTAAAAATATGATGGCTGGTTAACTGACTAAGGCTGACCATTATTATAGGCATAAAAATTTTTGAAATTTTCTCAAGTAAAATTTGGGTCCGAGCCTGAGTCTGTTGGGGACATTCCAAAGAAAAAAATTAAATGTTAACTCCAAATGTTGGTTATATGAAATTTGAAAATGGTCATTAATCAATTTTTGGAGTATCTTGAGTAGTCTTGAAACTTGTTCTTGTAAAATGTGAAAATTGTTGCAGCCATAGGCATTATTCAACTCACATGATGGGTTGGGCTAGCCACAGATTGAATAAGTCTCCTGATTAATTAGAAAGATGATGTGAATTGTGTAGGAGATTGTTGACCTAAGGTTTTAGGAGTTGATCTATTTTCTGAGCAAGAATGTCAACTTTTTCTAATTTTTGGAACCAATTAACGATTCATATTAGCCATTATTATGTTTAATGTGAATCAACCATATCAATTATGTTCAACTAAATCTGAAAAGCGATTTCCTACCATGATGTATTAGTGTAACCCTAATGTATAGTTTAAAAATTTTTAGAATATATTTTTTTTATTTTATTATTATTATAAATTATTTTTTTTATTTATTAATTTTAATTTAATTTAATTTAATTTAATTTAATTATGATTTTTAATAGATTTTTAGTTAGTTTTAATTTAATTTTTATTTTATTTTATTTTATTTTTATTTTTAAGGAGTAAGAAAGAAGAAAGAAAGAATGATTCTAAGAAAGAGGTCCCTAAGGAGTCCTAGAATTAAGAAAGAAAGAGAAGAAATTAGGTATTAATTAAGGTTTGATGTATTGGTTTAAGCAAAATCAAGTTGGTCAATCAATCCTGATTAAAGGGTTATCCTAGATCTAGATAGCTCCTAACCTGCCAAGGTCACCTTGAAGCCCTCTAAGTATAGGATTTAGCCAAATCAACTAAGCTTCTAGGTAACGTTAAGGTCCGGTGGGAAGTCCCCCCGTTGCTTGCCTTAGACCCAATTATGCTTGGCCAGCTAAGTAAATGGAACCAATTAGAACCACCTTTCATTCGGGCGCAATTCATCCCTGAACCACTTTTCCTAGCACCACCAGTCAATTAACTTATCCTAACCTGGTACACTCTTGGGATTCCTTGTCCAAATTGAGCTCGAGTTCCTTAGGTTTGATGTCCCTAAATTGATTTAAATTTAAAGGTTCGGTCCAATGCCAGGATGCCTGGTTGGTTGTTTTGTGGGCTAAGGAAGGGTGAATCAAATCCCCACCTTATCTTGTTTAATTTAGGTTTGTGCCCAGTTAAAATTTGATTTAATATGAATATGAACGTCTTAAAAAAAAAAAAAAAAAAAAAAATTCCAAATCAAAGGGTTTTAAATGCAATTTAAACTAGATGCAATGCAAACTAAGTGAATTTTAAAAAGGCTTTACCTTGCTCCAGCAATCAACCAAAAAAAATAAAATAAAACTAATATGATGCATGCTCTAAAACCGTTAAGGAGTTTTCTAAATCTTATCATGAGGCTTTTAATAGGTTTAAGTGAATAATTTTTTTAAAATTAATTTAAAATAAATAAATAAAATAAAAAAGGAAAGAGTACTAAGGGTTAGAATTGATCTCACCAAGCAAACTTTTGATTCTTTTTTTATTCTTTAATCTCCTGTTTTTCTGTAAAATAATAAAAAAAAATAGCTAGGGCTATATTTATAAGAAAATAGAAATTTTATTTATAGATTTATTTATATGAAAAATCAAAGAGATCAAAAGTTTAAATGTCCGTAGGCCTTCCCCGGCATACGGTGCAAAAACTTGGGTTGCGTTGCCGAAATTATTTTTAATAAATCAAAAAAATTAAAATCAAAATCAAAAAACCTTCACCGGTAACGGCACCAAAACTTGATAAGGAAGAGTTTGCCAAAATTATTTTTAATTATTTAAAATAAATCAAAGAAAAATAAAATCAAAATCAAAAATATTTCCCGTGCACGGTGCCAAACCCATGGATAGGACGCGATGTTTGTCATTAAAGACACCGTGGTTTAATTCAGTTTAATCCGACTTTGTAAAAAAATCGTTGAAATTATGTAGATAGGGCAGTGAGTCCGGATCGAATCCACAGGAAAGGATACGTATTTTAAGATTTGAAATCTTTTATTTTTAAAAGAAAAGAAAAAAAAGAAGAGTTTTGAGATCAAAGTGAAGTCGTGAAAAATAAAAAGCATTAAAAGGTGCATTGAATTTAAAACTTGGTACCTATGTCTACTAAGTTAGATCTTAGCATCTACTTGCAAAAGCAATAAATTTAAGTGCAGAATTAAATTGCAATAAAATAAAAAGCAAGAAATTAAAATACAAAAATATAAATTTTTATTAACTTAAAATTTCAGAATTTAAATACATAAAATAAAAAAAAAGATTAAATAAAATAAAAATAGCCTGATCTCTGATCTTGATCGGCATTGGCAAGAAAGATGGTGTACGAAGCTCGGGCCCTTCTTCTCCAGCACCCCGTTGCTTGAAGCCAGCCTTTAACCCATAGCCTAGCTTCGCCCTATACCAAAGCTTCACCTTGGAATCGGAGATGTTGATTTTCTGAAGGCATGGTCCTTTTTTTAGTACTAGGAGGGCTTGGATTTTTTTTTCTAAAGCAATGTGGGACTAATGGCCTTTTGCAATCATCAAAATATAAAAGAATTCGAGTAAAAATTTGGAATCAAAAATAGCTCTGATACATCTTTGATAAATCTTGATAAAATCCAACCATTCAATAGGAATCCACGATCAAAATCTCAAAGAATCGGAATGCAGATCAAAACTCAGATTCGGTTGGATTAAATTCTGGCCTTGGATCGCGCTTCATGGAGGAAAATCTGGCTGCAAATCTAACGGCGCCTGAGAGTTTGATCATCGTCGGGAGCTTTTCCCTTGGACCCTAATCGGATCATCGCTTTGGATCGATACCCTGCCATCCGATTTGGTGTTACCCGCCAATGATGTTTGTAAGCTGAATAAAATCCGGAAGCAAACCACAACCGTTCGATCCTGACCGCAAATAACCACAATCCATCCGATCACGCAAATCACTGTTCCCATGGCCGCGTGGACCAACCGCACCGCACGCCACAACCGAATCAATGCCTCCATTTATCGAGCGAAAAGACTAAATTACCCATTGTGAGCCACGATAAATTTCTGTAGACCTTTTGGGGTCTAGGTTCACCACGTGGCAAAGCTCTGATTCGCCGATTTTGCTTAGCTGGCGTCCACACCTGGATCGTGGACCGATTGATGGCTTCAATGGCTTGAGTCCGGCTTTTGATGGCGTTGGCTTAGCTTAGGTGGCTCGGCGCTTGGCGTTGGTGGCTTGCGGCTTTTGCGGAGCGGCCTGAGCCGTTTTCCTTTTTATTTATTTTTATTTATTTTATAATTTTTAAAAATTTATATCTTTTTATTTTAGCTCAGTTTTTACTTGAATTTATTTCATTATGATCAAAAAAATGAGCTTCTTTCTAAATTGTATAAAATTTTTATTTTTTAATTTTTATTAATTTTTATTATTTTTTTAAAAAATATTTTTTTTATTAATAAAATAATGAAATTATTTTTATCTTTTTTTTTTTTTTTTTCAAACATTATATATAAATTGATTAGTAATTCTTAAAAATTAATAATAAATTAATTAATAAATTAATATTTTTATTGATGAATTTAATGATGCTTATCACACCCCCCAACTTAATCTTTGCTCATCCTGCGAGTAAAGAAAGAATTTAGTTTTAAATATCTTTTAAACATTTAGAGTTTCGAATTTAAATCTTAAGCAATTTTAAAATAGCCATTGAATATTCAGTAGAGCTTAAATTGAGATGTTCATTGGGGTATTAAATACTTATTCCATGAGAAAAATTAAGTAAAGAACATTAATTTTCAAAAACTTTTTCTAAATTATCTCTACCTTTATCTTTATTTGTCTAACTTTCATATAGGCAAGGTGTTACACTTCCATCCTTCATTTAATTAATTTTATTTTCACATTGCCCACTTTTTGATGTGAATATCATTTGCTTACTTAGGTCAACGGACCCGATTACTCGATGAAATCAATATTTTTTTTTTTTTAATGTTGTAAACCCACTATTGAGTGGGTCTTAAACCTCTTAAGATTTCTAATTTGAATCCATGTAGCGAGTCTTGGGCCAATGATTTACAAATCAGTTGGCTTTAGGGCATAGGTATTAAAGAAACTATCCACTCGGACTTACTAGCCTCGAATAAAATAGGCTAACGAGTTAAAGACTAGCTTTCAATGAGCTTCTTTGCCCTTTCCATGTTTTTGATGCAAAAACTCAATGCCTTGCTTTAGGCAAGAGAGGCCCGGTTAACTTCAGTGAGAGTACTTGGAAACTATCTTATTAAAAA
>QRFJ01006952.1:0-47936 GCA_006176705.1 Cocos nucifera
TTTTATAAATAAATTTTGATTTATTTTAATTTTCTACTACCCGATCTTGAAAATATTTCAAGATCTAGCCCTAAAATCCTAGATCTGGTTTCTTCACGATCTTAGTCGATCTCGATCAACCATCTTCTTCTAGTTATCCAAACACTCTGGGAGGCTAGAAGATGTACTTTGGAGGATGAGGAATGGGTGTGAAAATTTTAGTGGAGAACTGACGCTCGCAGCACTCATAACCCACAGCTGCAAACCTAGGAGTCTCCACTCTCAAGATTTTTTTGATACTCAAATGTCATGCCCAGAAGACCCCACGCCCTTTATTGATTTCCTATGAAACACCTTTCACAAAATACCTCAGGCCCCACACTTAGATCTTATCTAAAATGTGAAAGCCAGAGATATGAAAATAGAAGACTATTGGAAAACCCTGGCACCTGAAATACTCCCACACCCCCTCTCCTTTGTTTTTTTTTTGTGAAACAATTTTTCACAGGCAGGACTTTCCTATTTGCACAAATCTGACTTAGATCCTAACTAAATGGGTGACCAAAAGGAGGAAAAATAAAGTATAGCGTGTAAGAATAGATTGACACAAGAGGTGGTGTAAGACTTTTCCTTTCTCTCTCTAGAATTTCTCACACCCAAAAACTAGTGCCCAACCACTTTGGAATTCTCTCTCTAGAAACCCTCACTCCCTCATGCATGCCCTCCAAAAACCTCATCTTAAAAGGGCAAACAAAATGGATGGGAAATGCATGTGTGGAAGGATAAGGATAGGAGGTTGAACTTGTTTTAACCTCCCACTTGAATTCAAATTCAAGAGGAGCAATTATCCACATCCAATGCCAACACCACTTGAGAAACTCACAGAAGGACTTTCCATCTATGCACCCTCACTTTGAACAATTCAAAATTTGGGCAACAAAACTCATATGGGTGTGGGGAATGGATCAGGGAGTTAGAGAGCCAACCATTCACTTGAATTTGAAATTCAAGCGAACCTAATCTCATCCAATGCTTCGACCAGGTCAAAGGGAGAAATAAGAGGGCACCAACTCTACTTTCTGCATGGGAAAAACTCATGTAAAATTCAAAAGTGGCATGGGGGCATGGTCAATGGTCAAGGTGCAAGAACATTCAAATTCAAAAAATTGAACTTGTCTAAATTGGTCTCATCCAAACTAATTTGTCCAAACCCAATTAGACTAGGATAAATCTAACCAATTTAGACTTAATCCATCTTGGGCCAAAAGCCCTACAGATATTATGTTCATCATAAAGGATGGACAATAGTGACAATCACTTAAAACAACATTATTTATTTTGAAAATAAGCTTGATAGTTTCCAATGCTAAGACTGAAACATTCCTTCCATCCCCAACATTCAGGAATCTATCATCGTTCTCAAACTTTCTACCAATTTAAAGTTCATACAATGAATTGCATATGTGAACTGGACTTTTGGTATTCAATACCCAGGTAGAAGTATCACAAATAGAAAAAATGTAGGATGTTATCATATAACAGTCTTGATCAGCAACTCTTTGCTGCTTTCTCCTATTCAGCCTATCCACATCTAGAGGACAAATTTTCTTCAGATCTTCCTGATTAGGATAAATACTAGACTTTTTGAAATCAGATCCTAAAAGCTTGTCACTATCCAACAATGAATGGAGCGACCAATCGCTAGCCATTCTATTTAACTGAAATGAAAATATAAGATCATATTAGTACTTGAATTATTTAATCCTAAAGATTTGGACTTTAGTCTAAAGATCCTTCCATTTTTTTTTATGAATTGGTAGCCTCTACCTCTAATATGAGGAATTACACTAACTCCTTACTGGGTACCAGAATCCACATAGACTATAAATGGGCTCGAGAAAAGCTCTAGCCAACCAGTGTTTATTTATAGGTAGGTTCATAATCAATTATTTCTTCAAATAATTTTTAGTAATTTAGTTTTTCTCCAGGCTCCTATTCAGTAGGCATAAGGCACCTCCACTAAAAGTGCCAGTTAGGTCCAACCATTAATATGACTGAGTTGGGTGCATCAAATGAATGAAGACCAAGCCTGAGGAAAGCTTTGGCCAACTTGATCGCCATTCAAAGAGTGAAACCTAATCATCATTTGATGGATAGTAATTCCAACATTTAGATGAACACCAGGTGTAAAGCACCTCCAATGTTAATCTAGAAAATTGGATCCATTGCCATCCATCTTAATGGGAGGCTATGACTCAATTATCCCCTAACTTTGTCATTTTTAAGAATCAAATAATTTAGAAGATTTAGGTTACATGTGATTTAAGGATAGAGAAAATATGGACGAAATTGCTCCCATTGGCTACACCAAGTCAAATGCTCCCACTAACTTCACTAAGTCATAGATGAGGACTAGAATCAATTTCGATCCATGGGCACCTACTTTAGTCTTACTAATTGAAATCAGTCAAACTGATTCCTAAGTGACATGGGTCAGCTCGAATCACCAAGTGATCTAATCAAATCCTAATTAACAATGTTGGCCAGGTAAGTGAGATCAGTGGAAGAGATATGCTATTAACTCATCAAAGATCAAGTTAGTGTGAGTAGCTATCAATTAAAAACCACTGGTCTAGATTGCCAAACTTATCTTAGACACCAGCCGATTAATTAGATTCAATCTGATCCACCTAAGAATTTTGGGCTCGATTGCTTAGCTATAAATCAAGTCCATTTGGTTCTCATTAAAGACATGGACTTGACCACTACAACTATTAAATTTGAATCAAGAGCATCCTTGACCTAATCTAAATCAACACTTAGTTAGGTTTGATCAATTACTCTAGTTAAGTCCATTCTTTAATCTAATCTTAGGTCTAACCTAATTAATGGACCTAATTTATCTAACCCATTAATCCATAGATTATGCTTTTATCTTTGGATCTTTAATTCATAATTCTAGATCCTACCAAACAACAGTTAATTTTTAATTATATGTTGAGTTGATGGGTTAGAGTTTGGTGTTTAAAAACTATTTTTAAATTTATAAAAATTTTTATAATTTTTATTTTTTATTTACTAAATGGGTCAGCTCATTTTAGAAATGGGTTAGCTCATTTCATAAATAGCAACCTAAGTGCATGTTTCAAATAGAAAATAAAGCATAATAAAACTTAAACCATAAATCACTTGTTAGATCTAATCTAAACATATTCATGTTTAATTTCTAGATTGAAACCATTTCAATTATTTCTTTTGCTTTTTATTTTCACAGGATATAATCGCAATGGCACCCCTACCGTCATAGGAGAACCCCATCGAATGAGAGAAAAGGGCCTTTAAACCCTAGTTTTCTCCTATGACCAAATGGCCATGGCAACCAATCCAATCCAATTACTTGCTACTTGGATTAAAAACATTTCAAATATGCTAACATTCAAATTTCTAATAAACATATATAGCATGTCATAATGACCAAGTGCTCTGATACTATTGAATTAGAAATTTAGATAGTCCGGTACCAAAGTGCAGTTAGTTGCTTACAAGTCACCATGATGATCTTAGGTCTAAGGGATACTTATGTCCATTACAAGCAACTCTTGATAGTAAAAAGCTCTGCAACTAGGTCACATCCAGTGAAATGTACCCCTACACTTCACCTGAATGTTGTACCAGTATCTCCAAACTCCTTGGTTAAGAGGACAACCAAACCATATGGCACATAATAATCTACACTCGATAAATATTGTCGTTCTAGGTAACAACATATCTTTTGATCATGAATAGGTTTAGGAATTAAATGATAAATCCTTCTTTATTGATTCTAAATAGTCACAAGGATTTTGTCACAAAAGAGTTCATAAAAGAAAGATGCATAAAAATGATGAAAAATTAGAATAATAATTTTATTCATTAACAATTCAAGTATAGATTACATAGAGCTCAACCATCTATAACCTAGATGATTGGCGTTAGGATATAATTACCAACAACTCCCACTTGGACTAAAGCCATTTAGAATAGTATCGAATGCCCATCTTCCAGTTGTGATTGTTAAACTCTTTAATTTTAAGGGCTTTAGTAAATGGGTCGGCCATGTTTTTCTTTCCATCGATCTTCTAAAGCATGACATCATCTCATTTCATGATCTCTCGTATAAGATGGTAGTGATGTAGAACATGCTTGGTGTGCTGATATGCCTTTAGCTCCTTCACTTGAGCTTTGGCTCTAATGCTGTCACAGTAAAATAGGAGCAAACCATCCAAGGAGGATGCTACTCCTAGCTTGCTGATGAACTTCTACAGCCACACACCTTTTTTTACAGCATCGAATGCCATGATATACTCTACATACAAAATCGACCACAGTATTCTACTTGAAACTCTTCCAGTGGACCACTCTACCAATCAAGATAAATACATATCCTGACACATTCTTACTATCATCATGATCTGATTGAAAATTGAAATCAGTATATCCCACAAGTTTTAAGTTAACATCTCCATAAATGAGCCTTTGGTCCTTAGTATTTCTTAAATACTTTAGGATTATCTTTACAATCTTTCAGTGATTCTCATCTAGATCAGACTGGTACCTACTCACTGCCCTTAGTGAGTAGTAGACATGGGCATCGGGCTATGCCTGGACTGGCCCGACTTAGGCCCAATGGGTCCGATACTATAGTGGGCCATGCTATGCACGACCCATCCCATAAATGGACCATGCCAACACAGCATGGCAAGCATAAAACCCCCACCTGGCATGGCCCTAGGTTGGGGAATTGGCGGGCCGGACCTAGCATGTCCCGTTGGCCCATCAGGCCCTTCTTTTTTAGCCTTAATGGGCCATACCAGGCACCACCCATTTGGAGCCATTATGGGTCGATTCTGGCCCGGCCCACAACTGCTCGGTATGAAATAGGTCGTGCCTGGCCCGACCTGTAAAAGCCTGAAATAGGTTAGGCCAACCCATAATGGCTAAAATTAATTTTTTTTATTTTTTAATGGTTAAAATGGCTAATTTTTTTATTTTTACCATTTTAACGCCTTCAACAGCTAAAAAATGGCTAGATTGAGAGGTATTTTAAGAAAGTAAAAATTTGAAACTTCTATAAATAGAGTCTTTCTCCTTCATTCTCACCACATCAATTCATCAAACCAATTCTCTCTCTCTTTAATCTTTCTACTTCTATTTGTTCTCTATTCTAGCAATTCTTCTCTCTTCCATTAAATATTTAATACATAGCAATTATAGTTTAGCAATTCAAGAGTCATACAAAAGGAGGAAGCATCTCTCTTTTGGAGGTCATAGTTGAAGGACAGCTCCATAAATCTGGCTCTCCAGCTATCCGACTTTCGACGGCCCGACCCTCCTCCTCTGGCTTTCCAATTCACCAATCTTAGCTCCACCTCTTCTTCCTCCTTAGCTCTATAATTTAATTTTCTTTTATTGATTACTAGTTAGTTTTTATTTTTTTATATTTACTTAGTTTAGATGGCAAGTTATGATGATGAGAGTATAGCCGATGCCGTTGGACATGTCGACATTTCTCTTCCTATTTTGAAGGAGGAAGAAACTCTTCCTGCTCCCTCTGAAGCCTCTTCTAGGGAAGTTGGATCCTCTTCCCATAAAAAGACTAGCACTATGTGGAATGATTTCGATAGAGTTTTGATAGATGGAGTCTATGAGGCAAAATATAAAAAATATGCCAAATTATATAGTTGTACCAGTACTAGAGAAACTGGCCATTTGAAGAGACATCAAGAGTCTCATAGGATAAATAATTCTCATCTTCAAAGCACTCTTAATACACAAGGAGGTGCTCTTGTTGGAACTTTTGCTTATAATTATGAAAATCAAAGAAAGGCACTTGTAAAATGGATAGTTAGAGATGAATTATCCTTTAGCTTATGTGAATCTTTTAATTTTGAAGAACATATTCAATTAACTTTACAATCTACTTATAGAAGAACCAGTAGACATACATTTAGAAGAGTAGCTATGACAAATTATTTAGTAATGAAACATGATTTAATTGGTACTCTTTCTACTTTAAATGCAAAAGTATCGTTAACTTCTGATATATGGACTGCATCTGTAAGTAGTATGTATTTTATTTCTATTACTACTCATTACATAGATAGTGATTGGTAATTAAATAAGTGTATTCTTGTTTTTCATTCTTTTGATTATCCCCATTCTGGCCAACAAATTTCTAATGTTATTTATCAAACTACAGCTGCATATGATATTAGTAATAAAATTATTTCTATTATATTTGATAATGCATCTAATAATAATATAGCTATCCAATTATTGAAAGACTCTTTTTGTCCCATTATTAATGAAAAATTATTTCATATTAGATATGCATGTCATATTTTGAATCTTTCTATTCAAGATGGAACAAGCATGGTTCAAGATATAATTATAAAAATTAGGAATGTGGTATCTTTTATTCATGCTTCAAGAGCATGATTGCAAGAATTTAAATAATTATGTTTAGATCATGGTAAATATTTTAAAAAATTTAAACTTAATGTAGTTACCCATTGGAACTCTACATATATGATGATTCATGATGCATATCCATATAAAAATTTATTAAATGCATATATAAATGATCATGGATTAGAATTTATTTTGACTAAAATTGATTGGAAAAAAAAATAGAAAATTTTTTAGTTAGTTCTTATAATGCTACAAATACTCTTTCTGGTGTTTATTTACCAACCACTTATGCATTTTTACAATAAGCATATATAATTTGTAGTCAATTTGCATAATATAGATTTGATGATGTTTTAATGCCTATTATTTATGAAATGGAAAGAAAATGGAATTAATATTGGGATATGGTATGTCCCATGCATAACTTAGTTGTTGTATTTGATCTTCGGATCAAATTAAGTGGCGTACATATTTTACTTAATGAATTTGGTAGATATATGAATCATGATTTTGAAGAATCTAAAGCTGAGGTAACTCGCTACTTCATGATATTTTTGCATTATATGATGAAAAGCTTTGTGGATCTAGACAGTCCACATCATCTTCATAATGAACATCTAGTACCTCTCATTCATTATCTGTTTTTGCATTTATTGCACATAGGAGACATTCACATGCATCTTCTTCATCTGCATTTTCTTTATCTTTAAGTAATGAATTAGAATTCTATTTATGAAATGATATATCTTCTACATTAGATGAAAATCAAATAGAAAATCTTGATGTGTTGACCTAGTGGAAGAATGTAAAAAATCAATATCCTATTGTGTCTGCAATTGCACGTGATATTTTAGCTGTGCTGATATCCATAGTAACATCGGAATCAACTTTCAGTGCAGGTCGGTGCATTTTGGATAAAAGAGGAGCAGGATGATGGGCGAGATAGTTGAGATGCTACTCTGCTTCAAAGATTGGCTGGATGTAGAGGCGAGACTTTAGAACAAAGGAGGACATGATACTGGATCTGATGATGAGGATGACATAAATACAATAGATAATTAGTAAGATTTATTTTCAATTCTTAATTTTTAAAAATTATATATTTTTACTTTTTATTTATTAAGGTGAGTCACCTCTATTTTCTTATCAGTTCTCTCTCTTTGTATTTTGGAGGTTAAGCCTAGCCCCCTACCATCTTTTGTATAATTTTGATTTATATTAATAAACTGGTAGGGATCCACGTCAAATCCTTCATCATTACAAGATGATTTTTATTTTTACAAAAAAAGTTTCAATATCTTATATTTTTTTATTTATCCACCAACTTAATTTATTTTATAAAAATTATATTTTAAAATAAAAATTTTAAAGAGGCTATAACATGCCAAATGGGCCATGTCGAACCTGGGCGTGTGCCGTGCCATGCCAGGCCAGGCGGATCGTGCCAACCCAAGCCCTGGAGGGCCATGCCAGGCCTGGGCCGCGGGCCACCAAACCGCAGCCCAGCTCGATCCTCTATTTTGGGTTGTGCCATGGTACGGCTCGCTATAGTGCTATAGTTCGTGCCAGGCCGGGTCGACCCATGGGCGGCAAGGCCCAGTTCGTGTCGGCATGGGCCGGCCAGGCCCAATTCATGCCGAGCCGAGCTGACCCATGGTGGCCCAGCCCGATGCCCACCTCTAGTGAGTAGACCACATCCAGTCTCGTACACGTCATGGCATACATAATAGAATCCACTGCCAAAGTATATGATATTCTACTCATATGCTCTCTCTCTTGAGGAGTTGTCGAACAATCATTCTTCGAGAGAGAAATTCTATAACCTATCGGAAGATAGCCTTTCTTGAAATTCACTATACTGAACTATTTCAGCATGATATCGATGTATGTAGATTGGGATAACCCAAGCAACCTTTTAGATCTATTTATATAGATCTTCATCCCTAGGATGTAGGAAGCTTCTCCTAAGTTCTTCATGGAGAATTAAGAAGATAGCCAAAACTTTATTTTCTAGAATGTAAGGATGTCATTCCCAATTAAGAAAATATCATTTACATACAATACAAGAAATACTACTACAAAAACATTAGTCCATTTGTATACACAAGCTTTTTCTCCATTCTTAATGAAGCCATATATTTTGATCACTTTATCAAAACACATGTTCCAACTCCAAGATGCCTGTTCAATCCATAAATGGATCTCCAAAGTTTGCACATCTTGGACTCGTCTATGGATGTGAACCTCTCAAGCTGTATTATATACACCTCTTCATCTAGCTCTCCATATAGGAAAGCTATCTTCACATTAATTTGCTAGATCTCATAGTCTAGATGTGCTGCTATCGCAAGCATAATCAGAATGGACTTGAGCATTGCCACCAAAAAAAAATGTCTCATCATAGTCAATACCATAATGCTGATAATATCCCTTGGCAAACAGATGGGGTTTATAGATCTCCATCTTTCTGTCTGCACCTCTTTTTCTTTTGAAAATCCACTTACACCCAATAGATTTTACCTCTTCAGGTGGATCAACTAGCATCCATACACTGCTGACCTTCATAGACTCTATTTTGGACTTCATGACTTTCAGCCACTTATCAAAGTTGGACCATTGCATGGTATTCATGTAGATGATCAGATTTGCATCATTCTGATCGAGTTCAATAGGATCACCATCTTGAATCAAGAAATCATAGTATCTATCTGGTTAATACAGTACTCTATTGGATCTTCTCAAGGATGCCTCTACAATGGGCTCTGAGTTTGATCTCATCAAATTTAGTTCTATAGATTCACTAGAATATGATAATTCTTTTATCTATCAAACTTTACTAAGTTCAACATTAGTGGCAGCAATTTTTTCTCTAAGGAACTCCTTTTCCAAAAAGACTGCCCTATTGTTGATGAACACATTCTGCTTTTCAACAACGTAGAATTAATAACCTCTAGTTTTTTTAAGATATCCTATAAATAAGCATTTATTCGACCTAGGTCTAAGTTTTTCTACCAGTAAATATTTAACATAAATCGACATTTCCAAACCCTAAGATGAGAGAGCATTGGCCTACGCTTAGTCCATATCTCATATGGAGTTTTTGTAATGGATTTACTCAAAATATTATTTAAAACATAACAAGCAGTCTCAAATGCATAACTCCAAAAAGAAATAGGTAGACTCGCAAATCCCATCTTGGATCGAACCATGTCCAACAGGATTTGATTCCTTCTTTCAGACAGGCTATTATGGTGTAGTGTTCTAGGAGGGGTCCATTATGAAATAATCCCATTCTCTCCTAGATACATTAAAAATTCATTGAAAAGATATTCACCTTCTCGATCTGATTGAAGAGTTTTAATACTCTTTCCAAATTATTTTTCTACCTCATTATGATATCATTTGAATATTTCAAATAAATTGGAATTACTCTTCATAAGATAGACGTACCCATACCTAGATAGATCATCAGTAAACATGATCAAGTAATAGTACCCACCTCTGGCACACATGTTCATAGGTCCACATACATCACTATGTACTAGTTCTAGAATATTAGTGGCCCGTTCATCCTTTTCAGTAAAAGATGATTTGATCATTTTACCAAGAAGGCAAGACTTACAGATAGTCAATGATTCACAATCATCGATGTCAAAGATATACTCCTTGACTATTCTTATTTATATGACCATGCCGATAGTGCCAAAGTTAGGCATTGGTGACATTATCTAATTTTAGATTTTATTTGATGTGTATATTATACTAATAGACTATGATAAAAATAAATATCATTTCTTAATTATCCTCACATTATTGTAATATCATTCATAATGATATCACAATAATTTTTTTTATTACTAGCCTTGACGAGAGTTGACAGTGGTGATGAACTTCTATAGCCACATAGCTTCGCAGCATTGGATATCATGATATATTCTACCTCGCATATAGAATCAGCCATAGTGTATTGCTTGAAACTCTTCTAGTAGATTGCTTCACCATTCAGGATAAATACATATCCTGATACACTCTTACTATCATCATGATCTGAAGAAAAATTAGAATCAGTATATCCCATAAGTTTCAAGTCAGCATCTCTATAAATGAGACACTGGTTCTTAGTATTTCTTAAATACTTCATGATTGTCTTTACAACCTTCCAGTGATTCTCATCCAGATCAGACTGCTATCTACTCACTATCCCTAGTGAGTATGCCACATCCAATCTCATACATATCATGACGTGCATAATAGAATCCACTACCAAAGCATATGGTATTCTACTCATATGCTCTCTCTCTTAAGGGGTTGTTGGATAATTCTTCTTCAAGAGAGAAATTTTATAGTCTATTGAAAGATAGCCTTTCTTAGAATTCAACATGCTGAACCACTTTAGCATGGTATCGATGTCGTGGACTGGGATAATCTAAGCAATCTTTTAGATTTATCTATATAGATCTTCATCCTTAGGATGTAGAAAGCTTCTCCCAAATTCCTTATGGAGAATTGAGATAACAGCCAAATCTTTATTTCCTATAGTGCAGGAATGTCATTCCCGATAAAGAGAATGTCATTTACATACAATACAAAAAATATAACACAGAACCATTAGCCCATTTGTATACACAGGATTTTTCTCTATTCTTAACGATGTCATACATTTTGATCACTTTATCAAAATGCATGTTCCAACTCCTCGGTGCCTGCTTCAATCCATAAATTGATCTCTGATGCTTGCATACCTTGGACTTGTCTGTGGATATGAATCTCTTAGGCTATATCATATATACCTCTTCATCCAGCTTTTCATTTAGGAAAGCTATCTTCACATCCATTTGCTAGATCTCATAGTTTACATGTGCTGCTATCGCAAGCATAATCTGAATGGACTTGAGCATTGCCATTGGAAAAAATATTTCATTATAATCAATACCATAATGCTGACAATATCTCTTAGCAACTAGATGGACTTTATAGGTCTCCATCTTTCCATCTACATTTTTTTTCTTTTTAAAATCCACTTATACCTAATGGGTTTTATCCCTTTAGGTAGATTAATTAGTATCCATACACTATCGACCTTCATGGACTTCATTTTGAACTTTATGGCATCTAGCCACTTATTAGAGTTAGTTCTCTACATGGCATTCATATAGGTGATCGGATCCTCATCATTTTCATCGAGTTTAATAGGATCACCATCTCAGACCAATAAACCATAGTATCTATTCAATTGATACGGTACTCTATTAGATCTTTTTAAGGGTGCCTCTACAATGGGATCTGGGTTTGATCTTATCAAATTTAATTTTGTAGGTTCACCAGATTGTGTAGGTTCTTCTACTTATTGAACTTTATCAAGTTCAACTTTAGAAGCAACAGTTCCTTAAGAAACTTATTTTTCAAAAAGACTATTCTATTGCTGACTAACATCTTTTGTTCTTCAGCAAGGTAAAAGTACTAACCCCTAGTTTCTTTGGGGTACCCTATGAACAAGCATTTATCAAATCTTTGTCCATGCTTTTTCATCTGCAAATATTTGATATAAGCTGGACAACCCCAAACATAAGGTGAGAGAGTATCGACTTACGCTTAGTCCATGTCTCATATAGAGGTTTTGCAATAGATTTGCTCAAAAACATTGTTCAGAACATAACAAATAGTCTTAAATGCATAACCCCAAAAAAAAATGACAAACTTGCAAATCCCATCATGGACCGAACCATATCCAATAGGGTTCGGTTCTTTCTTTCAGACACACTATTATGCTGTAGTATTCTAGAAGGGGTCTATTGAGAGAGAATCTCATTCTCTTCTAGAAATATCAAAAACTCATTGAAAAGATATTCACCTCCTTGGTTTAATCAAAGAGTTTTAATACTCTTTTCAATTTATTTTTCTACCTCATTACGATATCGTTTGAATATTTCAAATGAATTGAATTTACTCTTCATAAGATAGATGTATCCATATCTAGATAGATCATCAATAAATATAATGTAGTAATACCTACCTTTAGCATATGTGTTTGTAGGTCCACATGCATAAGTATGTACTAGATCCAGAACATCACTAGTCCGTTCATGCTTTTCAATAAAGGATGACTTGGTCATCTTTTTAAGAAGATAGAACTCATAGGTTTTTAATGATTCCCAATCACTGATGTCAAGGATACACTCCTTAACTAACCTGTTGATCCTATTTTTATTTATATAGTGCCAAAGATAGGCATTGATAATATTATCTAGTTTCGGATGTTTATTTGACATGTATATTATATTAATAAGTTATGATAAAATATAAATATTATTTCTTAATTATCCTTGTATTATTGTAACATCATTCATAATGATATCATAATAATTTTTTTTATTGATAAACAATAACCATCTTAGGCCAAAAGCCCTATAGATATTATGTTCATCATCAAGTATGGACAATAGTGACAGTCACTTAAAACAACATTATTTATTTTGAAAACAAGCTCAATAGTTTTCAATGCTAGGACTGGAACATTCCTTTCATCCCCAATATTTAAGAATCTATCATCGTTCTCAAACTTTCTATCAAATTAAAGTTCATGCAATGAATTGCATATATGAATTGGACTTTCGGTATCTAATACTCAGGTAGTTATATCACGAATAGAGAAATTACAAGATGTTATCATATAACAATCTTGACCAGCAATAACTTATTGCTTTCTGCTATTCAGCCTATTTGGGTCAAGAGGATAATTCCTCTTCCAGTTTACTTGATTAGGGTCAACACTAGACTTTTTGAAATCAGGTCTTGAAAGCTTGTCACTGTCAAATAGTGAACAGAGTGACCTAACACTAGCCATTCTATTTAACTAAAAGAAAAATACAAAACCAAATTAGTAGATGAATTATTTAATCTTAAAAACTTGGACTTCAGTCTTAAGTTTCTTTCACTATTTTCTATGAATTTATAGTCTCTACCTCTAATTTGAGAAATTACACTAACTTCTTAGTGGGTACTAGAATCCACAAAGACTACAAATGGGCCTAAGAAAAGCTCTAGCTAACCTGGTGAATCTACTGGTAGGTTTATAACCAATTATTTTTTTAAATAACTTTTAGTATTTAGTTTTGCCCCAGGCTCCACTTCAGCAGGCGTAAGATGCCTCCATTAAAAGTCATGGTTAAGTCCAACCATTAATATGACTGAGTTCGGTGCATCAAATGAACGATGACCAAGCTCGAGGATAGCTCTGGCCAACTTGATCGCTATTTAGATAGTGTGACCTAATCATCATATGATGGATAATAATTTCAATATCCAGATGAACACCAGGTGTAAGGCACCTCTAATGTTCACCTAAAAAATTAGACCCATTATCTTTCACCTTAATGAGAGGCTATGACATAGTTATCCCCATAACTTTATCATTTTTAAGGACTTAATAATTTAGGGAATTTAGGTTACATGTGATTTAAGGATAGAGAAGAATGGACTAAATTACTCTCACTAACTTCACCAAGACAAATCCTCCCACTGGCTTTACCAAATCAATTATGAGGACTAGGATCAATTTCAGTCCATGGGCACCTAAATTAGTCTTACTAATTAAAATTAGTGAAACTGATTCCTAATTGACATGGGTCAGCTCGAATCACCAAGTGATCTAATCAAAATCAAATCCACCATGTTGGCTAGGTAAGTAAGATCAGTGGAAGGGATATGCCATTAACTCAACAAAGATCAAATCAATGTAAATAACTCATAATTAAAAACCACTAGTCTAGACTACCAGACTTACCTTAGACACTAATCGGTAAATTAATTTCAATTTGATTCACCTAGTAATTTTGGGCTCGAGTGCTTAGCCATGAATCAAGTCCATTTGGTTCTCATTAAGGACATGGACTTGACCGACTACAACTATCAAAGTTGAATCTAGAGTGTCCTTAATCTAATCTAAATCAACACGTGGTTAAATTTGATCAATTACTCTAGTTAAGTCCATTCTTTAATCTAACCTTAGGTCTAACCTAATTAATGGATCTAATTCATCAAACCCATTAACCCACAACTTATGTTTTTTTCTAAGGATTTTTAATTCATAATTCTAGATCCTACAAGACAACTCTTAATTTTTAATTAAGTTTTGGATTAATGGGTTAGGGTTTGGTGTTTGAAAACTATTTTTAAATTTATAAAATATTTTTATAATTTTTATTTTTTTCACTAAATGGATCGACTCATTTCAGATATGGGTTAGCTCATTTTATAAATAGCAACCTATTGCAAGTTTCAAACTAAAAATAAAGCATAATAAAAAATTAAACCATGAATCAATTTTTAGATCTAATCTAAACATATTCATGTTTAATTTTTAGATTTAAACCATTTTAATTAACTCCTTTTATTTTTCATTTTCATGGGATATAATCATAGTGGCACTCCTACCGCCATAGGAGAACCCCATCAAATGGAAGGAGAGGGCCTTTAAACCCTGGTTTTCACCTATGATCGGACAGCTATGGCAACCAATCCAATCTAATTACTTGCTACTCAAATTAAAACATATCAAATATGCTAGCATGCAAATTTCTAACAAGCATATATAGCATGTCATATAACCTAGTGCTCTGATACCATTGAAGAAACATGTGTAGGGTTTTAAGCATGCATTTCAAAAATTTTTTGAATAAAATGTAGTGAAAACTATAAATTAATCTAATTAATCTATGCATGCTATGATCTAATTATAAAATCCTACACTAGGATTGAGACATGTTATATATGTTGAAGAAAGGTGAATGTATGGATCAATAACTCATATTTACTACTCGTGTTTAGAATACGATAACTGAGTATGGATAGATGATCTCTATGATCTAAAAACTTGGGATGGGCTCCTCACATCATGATGTAGCCATATAGATTGTTTAGCCTCTACAGATGGTCCACATGAAGCCTCTAGTCCCGAATAGCTCCACCAAAGTGCTAGCTCCTCACCGAAATCATTGACGATCGATCTTGGTCAATCTCGATCGATCTCCTTTTTTCGATCATGCCAATGCTCCGGGAGCTAGAAGACAAACTAGGAAGGATGTGGAATATATGTGAAAATTTTTGTAGAGATCAGGTGCTCACAACACTCAATCTCACTTCTCGATCCCTAGGTCAAAACCCTAGGGCTACCCACACCCTGAAACCCTCGAGTCCTCACTCTCAGGATTTTACTATGAGATCACATGCCCAGGAGAACTCATGCCACTCTCTATTTGACTGAGAAACTTTTTGTCAGATAGCACACATGCACACATTTAAAACTATTTTAAAAGTGGCATGGGATAAGAAAGAAATAAGGAAGTGGCGCAAGAGATTATTTTCTCTCTCTTAGACTTTTCTCTCGCCCAAAAACCAATGCCCTATACTTTAGTATTTTTCCCTTAGAAGGACTCTTCCTCATGCGCACTCCCACTCTTAAATCATATTTAAAATGGACGACCAAAAGGGTTGAAAGCATGGAGATTGGATAAGGATGGGAGGTTAAAGTTGTTTCAACTTCCCACTTGAATTCAAAATTGAAGCACAACCCTATCTTCATCCAATGCCAATACCATGTGTATAATACATAGAACGACTCACCTTCTACGCACCCACATACTGATCATAACATAAAATGGGTGACAAAACCCATATGGGGTGTGGGAATATGATAAGGTTTAGTGGTTGGAGTAGTTCCAACCTCCAGCCAATTATCTTGAATTCGAAATTCAAGATAGACCCCAAACTAATCCAACATTTGGACCAAGTTGAAGGGAAGAAAAGGGGGCTCCAACTTTAGATTTCTACATGGAAAACTCATGCACATTTCAAAAATGGTGTGAAGGAAGGCATGGTCAAAGGTCAAGGCGCAAGGGAGAGGAATTCAAATCCAATTTGAAATGTTTGACTTATCCAATTAGGTTTCATCCAAACCTATTTGGCCAAACCTAATTAGACTAGAACAAAAGCCAATCAAATTAAGCTTCATCTTTCTTAACTAAATTCTAATCAAATTAAAAATTAATTCAGTCCATATCCTGATCAAATCAGGGTTCAATCTTCCTTAGTGATTAGATCTTCTCATAACCTAATCGGGTGAAACCCAATTGAATCCAATTCAATCATATTTGATTCAAACCTCATTACTTAATCAAAATTAAGCTAATTAGTAATCTAGTTATTAATTAATCCTCTAATAATGTCATAGTTCCAATCTAGTGAGATTTGAGAAGGTAGAGTTTCAGTCCAGTAGGACTTTCGATCATAGAGTCCTAGTCTAATAGGGCTTTTGACCACAGAGTCCTAGACTATTGGCCCTTCAAATCAACCATCAGATTAGGTAGAAACTTCTATTATATGTAATCCCATAGATTCAAATACAAAGCCAGTAGTATAGAAATCAATTTTCTTTATTAATCAATGTGATCATCTAGCAATGGTACCAACATCCGGATAGGTCGAATGGTTGCACCGCAATATCCATGAACCTATGGCATATGGTTACTATATAATTCATCCCTGTGAGCTCAATGCTCAAAGAGCGACCTAGGGTTTTGACTATCAATCCTAAAAATTATCCATATTATATTTCAAATTTCAATATTCATCATATGGACTACCTCAGCCGAGGTTCTGCTATATTAAAATATAGTGATGTATTTTCTGCAATACTTAGAGGGATCAATCTCATCTTTACTTACACATTGACTAAATAAGTACTTGACTGCACTAAAAAACCTTTCGTCACTGAATTAAAAATTTAGATATATCAAAGTATAGTGAGTTGCTTGCAAGTCACTATGGTGATCGTAGGTCTAAGGGATACTTAAACCCATATCCTTCACGAGCAACTCTTGACAGTAGAGAGCTCTGTAGTTGGGCATGTTCAGTAAAATATATCCCTATATTTCATCTACATGCTATATCAGTATCTTCATACTCTTTGGTTAAATGGATAACCAACCTATATGGCACACAACGATCTACACTTGATAAATGTTATCATCTTAGATAACAATGCATCATTTGATCACGAGCAGGTTTAAGGACTAAATGATGAATCCTTCTTTATCGATTCTAAATAGTCCTAAAGACTACATCACAAAAGATCATAAAAGAAAGATGCATAAAAATGATGAAAGGCCAGAATAATAATTTTATTTATTAATAATTTAAGTATAATTATAATAAGCTTAACCATGTACAACCTAAATAATTGGCTTTAGGATACAATTCCCGATACCATCTGCCTATAAGGCCTTTTAAAGGCCTTAAACCGAATCCTAAATTGAGTCAAAACCAATTTAGATCTCCTAAAAGCACTCCAGAACCTCTTTGACTGTCAAATCTCAACTGCAAGCATTGCTACTCGTCTGATTGTGCAAAACTAGTTCGGATTTTCCTATTCATGTGGTGAGCCATGTGAAATTGCCAAACACCATTATGCGATTCATGCACCTACATGAACTGTGTGGGAGAGCTGATGCGATGGTAGATTGCTGTGCACCGCATTATCTAGGCCACACTTGTGTGCACGCACATGAGCTCCTGGGCTGTGTGTGTGCCTAGTTCTGCCATGCACTATGGGCTACGCACATCTGCTTGGGTCTGCTGGGCTACGCCCAATTGGGGGCTAGCCCCCCTCTATGGACCGGGCCCTCCTATAGGGCTTTTCTTCATATGGACTTCCTTCCTTGGCTTCTTCTGACTATGGACTTTGCTGTGGGCTTCTTGTGGATCAAATCCAAGGTATTTTTCTCAAAATTCTAGACCTTGACTCGATATTCAACCTCCACCTAACCTTAAGATCTTTTTAGATGATCTCGCCTTACCTCCATGCCCTAGGGTATATGCCTGCTAATCATAGATGGGCAAAGAAGAGAGTCAAGCAAGGCTGCTCGATCCCACCTCTGTCATCTACTGTGCTCCATCTAAACTAAGACTTGCTTAAGGTAGCCTTTTGTGGCAATAGAAACTTCACCTTACAACATCATCTGTCATCCTCCCAAGTTTCTCATCTCATGCCCGATCCATCTACATCTGGAGCCCTACCTCGCACTAGGCTTCTACTAGCATCTGAAGCTCCACCTTATACTGAGCTCTCTACCAAGAGGTAATGTGCTCAATACTTTCTTCCCTTCAAAATTGAAAGAATAGGTAATATTTTGATTCACTCAAAGTTTGATATAGCAAATTTCAAATTTTAATCGACCGACACATGATGCATAGATCTAAATTAGAAAAGATTATAAGAAATCAGCATATTAAAAGGAGATCGTGATAACTCTTATCACCTTATACAGGTAGATGAACACTGCAATCCAAAAAATATGGATCAGAAGGAGGTTTGCTATTGAGCCACACGTGTGCCTAGCCTTTACAGGTATCCACCGGGATCAACCTTGGATCGTCCTTCTTGAGAGCCTTTCTAGATCTTAGATCAACTCTTGATCTTTCTCATAATCTCAACCCTTAAGACTTTCTTGGCACAAGAGGAACTAGCCTAATAGTCCTAGGCGTGTGTAGATGGGAACACTCAATTATTTAGGCATTGGATAGGGTGGAGAGGGAGAGGAGGGTGTGGACATAAGGAGAGGCTATGTGAAAAATTAGATTTTCATCTTACTTTAAACCTTAAAAGGCTTCTCAATTTATAGATCCTTGATTTGAATTCAAAATTCAAACCAAATTAGGATTAAATGGCTGATTATTTCACATAATAACTCCTTTCATTTAATCTAATTTTCTTTTCAAGAAAATCTAGCCTATATTGAAAAGAATCTCTCCCAAATAGGAAGGTAAAGTGGGCACCAACACTTGTTAGCTGCTTGTCCTTATCCAAACAAGAGAGAAATAAGGTGTGTGCCCTCTCTCCCTTCTCCACATGTTGTAACCAGAGAGGGGCGTGTGCTCCTCTCATTCCTCCACATGAATTTCATGTGGCTTGCACATATGGAACCAACCAAAAGAAGAAGGGGTGTGAGCCTCTCTTGATCTCATTCAGAGGTGCATGTACCCCTTCCATAAAATCTAAGCCAAGTCAAGTGAGAAAAAGAGAAAATGAGCCAACTAATTGACTCGACCCAATCCTATTGAGGCATCCAAAGTGATGCCCCTCTTGATCCAAATAGATTAGGTTAGGAATAAGGCAATTGACTTGATCTAAACTTATTCTAAATCTTATCTAATAAGTAATCAAGTCCAAAAAAGAATTTAGGTTTAGTGATGTGCTAGCATGGTGCACTTAAACTCAATAGGATTTCACCAAATCGTAATCCAATTATGACTTTACATGCCCAATTGGATCAATCCAAGACTAATTCTTTTATTGTGTGACCCCATAGGTTCAATTCTATCTGGTAGTAAGATATGCCATGATCTCCACCATAGTATCTTTGAAACTACTTTGAATGAATTGCAATAATTCTAATGCACACCTATTAAGGATTATTGATCCAGAATGATCTTAGTAAGTTTTTACAATCCACCAATGACATCTAGCAATATGTAGTGGCAAGCCAATAGAACTAAAGAGATAAATCTCTAGATATAGTTATTATATGATACAATTCTTCTATCATGAGTTCCAAAATGATGGAGGTTAAAGATAACTCGTCAAACCTCATTCTTGTCCTATGTCAGAGTTAATTAATTTGAGTCTAATATGAAACCCAATAGAAACACCTTGCTATCTTTCACACTACCATGGCAATGGATTTTAAGACTCAATCTCATGATCTTCATAGAACTACTCCTCTTCTATCGAGTTTGATAGATCTCATCTTGGTTTAACCAATTCCTACAATGTATATACTATAGCCAACATGCATCTCAGGGCTCTATATGGCTAGAAATTTGAGTTGTGATGTAGTCAAACTACAGCATCATCAAGGTGAACTATCGATGCACCTCAGATCTGAGAATTAGACACACAACCACAGCTATGAGCATGTTACTGACAAGAAGATAGACTTTCTTATGATTGCTCGTGATTGATCATGCTCAGTACCCTTTTTCTTAACGAGTACCTATACTTTCACTCTGGTGTCTCTACACTGTAGATTCAAGACTTATCTATCTGAAGAAAGTGATAATACACCAACCTTTCAGATCGATCATCATCTCCATGATGATCCTATGATAGAAAGTAATTTATGAGTTAATTATAATAACACATATTTCAAATTTTTAACTCTTGAGAATATATATTATTATATCTATTAACCTAATAAATGATACATAGATACTATTAAAACACAATGTGAATAAAAAACTCAATTTTATTAATTAAAAGTCAATAATACAAAAATATGTCCAAAGAATGTTTTATAAGTATCGATCAATCTAGCTTCTAGGGCATATATCTAATAAACTTTCACTTATACTAAAGCCAATTGGCTACAAATCTAAGTCCTATCTTCTTAAGATGGGCTTCAGTCTTTTATTGACTTAATTGCCTCATCAATGGGGTAACCATGTTGTCTGTTGAGTGACTCTTTTCACTTCGACATATTCCTTCTCGAGGTAATCGTGGATGAGGTGGAACCACCACTCGATATACTTGGATTTTTGATGAGACCTTGGCTCTTTAGCTAAAATGATGGCACTATTGTTGTCATAGTAGAGAAAAATGATATATGATGGCATCACTTCTAGCTTTGCAACAAATTTTTTAAACCAAAATGCCTCCTTCATAGCTTTTGATGTAGCGATGTACTCTATTTTTATGATAGCATCTACAATCATAGTCTACTTGAAACTTTTCCAGCTCATAGCACCACCATTGCACAAGAAGATACTTTCTGATGTCGATTTTCAATCATTAGTATCAATCATGAAGTCTAAATCTATACACCTTTATACTTTGAGCTCTCCATTTTCAAAGATCAAAAATATATCTTTAGTCCTTCGCAAGTACTTAAGGATATATTTCATAGAAGTCTAGTATTCATCCCATGGATTTGACTAATATCTTCTTGTGATACTCATAGCATGGGCAATATCACGTCATGTACAAAGCATGGCATACATGAGACTCCCTATGGCCAAAGTATAAGGGATTTTGTTCATGCGTTCAATCTCATCCTATGTGTTTGAATACATTTTCTTAGAGAGATGAATACCATATCTGAAGGGTACAAGACCCCACTTAGAGTTCTTTATGTTGAACCTCTTCCGCACCTTTTCAATATACATCTTGTGTGACAATCCCAACATCCTCCTAGGTCTATCTCTATAGACCTTGATGCCTAAAATAAAGGATGCCTTAACTAGGTCTTTCATGAAAAACTCCTTGGACAACCAAAATTTGATTGAGGTCTATATGAAAATATTATTCTCAGGAGGATGTCATCTACGTACAATATGAGAAAAATAATAGCGCTCCTACTGACTTTTTTGAAGACATATGACTCCTCATTCTTGATGAAACCAAATGATTTGATTACATTGTTAAAATGAGCATTCCAACTCCAAGAAACTTGCTTAAGTCCATAAATGTATCCTTGTAGTTTGCAAACTTTATGATCACTATCACTGAAAGTGAAACCAAGCGGCTGCCCCATATAGATATTTTTCTTAAGATATCCATTTAAGAATGCCATTTTCACATCCATTTGCTATATTTTATAGTTAAAATATGCTGCAATGGCAAGTAGTATACGGATGGACTTAAGCATGGCCATAGGTGAGAAGGTGTCCTAATAGTCAATGCCTTCATGCTGACTATATCCTTTCACCCCGAGCCTAGCTTTGAAGATCTCTACCTTTCCATCTGCACTTATCTTTCTCTTGAAAATCTATTTATATCCAATAGGTACAATACTTTCAGGTGGATCTACTAGGTCCAGACTTAGTTTGAGTGTATCAAACCAATTTTCAACTTCATTATCTTTTACCATTTCTCAGAGTCGATATCTGATATCACCTTATTATAGATTTTGGAGTCATCTCTATGTACTTCATTTTTTATAAAAAAAAATTTTCTCTACATCCTCTAAGATAATATCTAAGTATCTCTCTAGAGGATAGAAAACCCTACTAGACTTGCAAAATGGAGGAGGAAGTGTGTGGATTGACTCAGACTGAACTAGTTCTTTAGGTTCCATGGCTTGCTGCTCTTCAGAGACTTTCTTCGTAAGCCTAATCTATTTTTTCATGCCTCTATCTTGAATAAACTATTTTTTAAGAAAGACTACATGTCAACTCATAATCATATTATGGTCTTCCATAAGATAAAAATAATATCCTAAAGACTTCTTAGGATATCCAATAAAAATAACTCTAAGGGACCTAGTCTCTAACTTATCTACCTATTGTCATTTGACATGGGCCGAACAATCCCAAATCTTGACATGACTTAGACTCAATTTCTTAACATATCATATCTCATATGGTGTGGTAGGAATGGTTTTATATGGAATCTTATTTAGTACATAGATAGCAGTCAAAAGGCTATGTCCCCAAAGAAAAATAGAAAGATTTATGAAGCTCATCATGGAACAAACCATATCTAGTAAAGTTCAATTTATCCATTTTAAAATCCTATTGAGTTGAGATGTTCCAAGCGGAGTCCATTATGAGACTATGTCATGTTCCTTAAGATAATCCAGAAATATTTTACTAAGGTATTCACTTCCTCAATCTGATTGAAGAACCTTAAGGAACTTTTTGATTTGTTTCTTCACTTCATGTCTAAATTTTTTGAGTTTTTCAAAGACCTCAGACTTATGATACATAAGGTATACATACCCATGCCAACAAAAATCTTCAGTAAAGATAATGAAGTAGAAAAAATCTCCTCTGGCTGGCACATCAAATAGGCTGCACACATCTGAATATACCAGAGCAAGTAACTCTATAGTCTTTTTTCCATGTCTTATAAAGGATAGCTTGATTATTTTTTCTTGAAGGCATGATTCACAAACTGGATATGATTCGAAAGTCAATGGACTCAATAGTTTAATTTTCTCTAATCTATTAATCCTATCTTCTCTGATGTGACCTAGTCTTAGGTGCCATAAGTACTTTTCATTTACACTATCTCTAGAATATTTAGAACCTATGGCATTTACATTTTAACATAATTAACAGTAATATCAATATGCAACTAAAAAAGACTATTAATTAAGAAACCACTTTCAACTTTATTATTTCTAAAATAAATATTACAGTGATCCTTAAAGAAACTAATTACATAATCTTCTTGTATTAAGCAAGAGATAGAAATTAGATTCATGCTCGCAATAGGTACAAAATAATAGTCTTTTAAAAATAAAATGTTTTTTGATGGTAGTCGTAGAAGGTATGTTTTCATGGCCACAACAGTAACTTTTATTCCATTCCCGATGCGTAAGATTGTTTCACCATTCCTCAGCCTCCTGCTATCCTCTAGACCATGCGAAGAAGTGCATAAGTGAACATTAGATCCAAAGTTAAGCACCCAACTAATGGAGAAAAAATCATAAATTAGTTTCTATGACAAGCATACCTTCAGAAGTTTCACCTTCTCTTTTATTTTTTAGAGTCACCAGGTAAGCAGGGCAGTTCCATTTTTAGTGGCCATCAGTGTTATAGTGGAAACATTTTTCTTTTTCAATGGACTTCTTCTTCGGGACTGCCTTCTTCTCCTTCTTCTTGCCCTCCACTTTTTATTTTTTCATGAACTTTTTGTTCTTTCCAGTATCTTTCTTTTAGAAGAAGTTTGCTCAACAAGAAGTATAGAGCCTCTTGAACTCTTCAAGATTTTCTCAGTAGTGATCAGCATATTCATAAGCTTGACCAAGGTGCACTGGATCTTATTCATATGAAAGTTTACTATAAACTGCCCACATGAATCAATCAAGGACTATAGAATGAGGTCAATCTATAAGTCCTTATCCATGGACATTCCTAGCTTCTCAAGCTCTTCAAGGTTTTTGATCATTATCAGATAGTGATTATGGACTGACTGCCCATCATGCATCTTCACTTTGAAGAGTTGCTTAGATACTTTGTAGTGAGTTGTGTGACTCTGCTCACCATACAACTCTTATAGGTGAGCCAGCATTTGCTTGACAGTCCTTATGTCCTCATGTTGGTGGTATAATTCATTAGACATTGAGGCCAACAAGTAGCATCTAATTTTATTATCGTTATCCAACCACTTCTCATGAGATGCTCTCTAATCAATGGTCGGATAAGCTAGAAGAGGGGGAAGATCCTGGTCAAGGATATAGACCAATTTTTTAGAACTCAAAATAATTTTTAAGTTTTGAAACCAATCCTTAAAATTTATTTTGATCAACATATTAGTCTCAGAGATTCTAGCTAGGAGATTAGAAGCAGACATTGTTCCCATAAAGAGTCAAAGTTTCTACTTAAATTTTGTAATTGACATTACTAATTTATTTTAGAAATTTTATTTTAAAGATAAAATTAGGTTTCCACTATTTTTTTTGATCCCTTACACTCTCCAAGTAGAGATATGAAAACCACTATGATCAAAGGTTTCTAGAGAGTGTTACAGTCTCACCAATTGGCTCACCATCTTACATGATAGTTATTAATGATGGGTCAGCCAAAGAGTAAACAACTCTTATCAAATATTTCTCCAAACATGTTGCAGCCATCTTCGGTCTTTAATTTGTTAAGCCTCACCATGTTCGAAATATTGGCCCACTCCTTAGTTAAGTTAGACCCACCTTTTGCATAAAATAGAATCATGATTGGGATCCTTACTATGTCCGAAATATTGAGCCCAACTCCTTCTCCATCCCATAGGATCTCATGTCTAATAGTTTGGTTGCATCTTTCTGATGCAACTGAATCATTGTGTCCAGTCGAGAACAATCAACCTAGAAAAGAGCCTACATAACTACAATAGTGGAAGATCGCTAGACTTAATATTTTATAAAAATATTTTATTTAGGTCTCATTCTTAATTAGTCATAATGGTTATGAATAACCTAGTGGCATGGGCTAGCTAAAGTCATTAGAAAATCTTCATCAAAATATAATCATCAAAATTAGCCAGGTAAGTGAGATCGATAGGAGAGTCGGCTAATGCTTGTCTTAGACACCATCAAAATAGCCAAGTAAGCATGTTGCCAATTAAAAACCTCTGATTGAACTACCAAACTTACCTTAGATACCAATTGGTAAACCATAATTGATTAGGTCAACCTATTAACCCAGGCTATATTAGAAAATATATCTCAAAGCCAATGGTCAGCCTATTAATGGTTATGCTATCTTTATAAATATCAATGATTTATTAACGAATAAAATTTTATTCTAATATTTTTCATCATAAATGAATATCTTCTAATGAACTTCTATGTTATGCTGAAGTTCTTAGGTCTATTTAGGTTCAATAAAGAGAAAATATATCGATTAATCCTTAAATTTATCTGCGACCAAATGATACGTTGTTAATTGAGATGACAATATTTATCAAGTATAGGTCATTGTATACCATATAGATGTATTGTCCTCTTAACCAAAAAGTATGAAGATACTGGTATGACATATAGATGAGATGTATGGGGTACATCGTCACTAAACATGACCAACATTAGAGCATTTTGCTATAGAGAATTGCTCTGATGGGATATGGGTATAAATATCCCTTAGATCTAAGATCACCATGATGGCTTGCAAGCAACTTACTGTGCTTTGGTGCTGGACTATCTAAATTTTTAATTCAGTGATGGAAGATTTTTGGGTATAGTCAAGTACTTGTAAAATCGGTGAGTGATCAAGATGAGATGAACCACTCCAAGAGTTTGGAGATAATACATCGCTATATTTTAATTTAGCAAAACCTTGGCTAAGATAATCCATATGATGGATTTGGTAATTTAAAATACAATATGGATGACCTATTTAGGATTGACAGTTAAACCCTGAGTCATCCTATGAGCATTTATGGTCAAGGGGATGAATTATGTGGAAACCATATCCACATGGGTTCTAAGAGTATTGCTTTATACATTTGACCTATCTGATCATCGGGTATCATTACTAAATGGTCATTTTGATCGATACATAAATTTATTCCTATGCTACCAGCTTAGGTTCAAACCTATGGGGTCACTGATAAACACAAAATATATTTACAAAATATTAATTTATTAATTAATTTATCCTTATTTCTTAAGAATTGATACTTTATTTTATTTTTTATAGAAAAAAAAATCATCGATAAAAGAGCTCAATTTATGGATCACAATGAAATAAATTTCACTCAAATCGAAGCTAAAATAAAAAAGTTATGAAGCCTAGAGTTTAAAAAATATATATAATCTGGTGCATGGTAGATCAGTCAGCTGGTCCATAGTTCCTATCGCAGACTAGCCAGCTCAGCTAGCATGGTGAATCAGGGAGCACCATGTGGCAGACGTAGGCCCTTAAGGGGTTCACAAAAAATCCATCGTGGCTCATAGGGGCAGAACAATAATTTTCTCAGGAATAGCATGCGATGATTAGCAGAGGCATTTGGTGTACCCAATTCGCACGGTCCACAGCCACAGTGCCAGGTGAGATCGGATGATCTACATTCAATCCAGTGGAGATTCGATGGTCCATGTCGATTCTTGCTTTGATTCGAATAGTACACAACTGATATTGTGTGATCCAATGGTCAGGAAGTGAGCTAGTCAAGATCCAATGGCCAAAATTTGTCTCCAACTTGATTAAGGAATATCCAGTGCCATCCAATGGTCCAAATTCAATCTTAAGCTCGATCGAATGGCTGAAAATTAATTTGAGCCCTTTTTAAGCTATAGAAGTCCGATTTTGATCAATTCTAGACCATTGAGACCCAATTTGATGGTAGAAAATTATTTTAGGGAGCAGAATCTAATCCAGACTTAATTTCTTTCATTTTTCTCCAATTTTAACCTAATTTCTCTCCTTTTCTCTATAAAAATCTTCCTAAAGCTCCCATAAGCCCTCAGAAGCCTCCCCTTAGGGGAAGCCCTTCTAAACCCCTCTAAAGCTTTTCAAAGCCTCTCTTTCCTCACTGAAACAACTAGCGAGCTCTCTCTCTCCCTAATTCTCTCTCTCAAGCTCTTCTTTCTTCAACCTTTTCTCTTCTTCCTTCTTCAAACTAGCACCAAAGCCTACATCTCCACCAAAGCTTCTCTCTTGTTCTAAATTTCTATCACTTGCTATGGTCCGAATTCTTCAACAAGGCTTTAGGATGAAGATTTCAACGAGAAGCTCCTCGATGTTTGGCTGATCTTCTCTTTCTCAGGAGATCATTATGATCTTATTCTGATGGTGTTTTCTATTTTTCATCTTTTGTATTTCTTTTTACTTTGTAATAAAGACTATTTTTACTTTAAATATTTTTATGTCTTTATTTTCTTGTAATTAATCTGAAATAGTTTATTACCCTTGGGATGAGCCGTGATCTATGGGTAAGATTCGTGCTCTTGAGATAAATTATATTTAGATTAATTCTTTTCTTTTTATATCTAAATCAATTTATACTAGCCTATAACTTTAAGAGATGGGCTATGATCTAAGAGTGCAGGCCATGTTCTCTAAGATAAGTTATATCTTTATAGATTAGATATCAACTAAAGCATATTAGAAAGAATACCAATTGTCAAATAAGTGATCAATTAAGATCCTAAGAATCCATCTCCATACTTGCAACTCCTCTTTAATTAATTTGCTATTTAATTTACTTTCTTAATTAATTTAAGTAGCCTTTTTAATTAATCCTAATCACTTTTAATTTATAATTTAAATGCAATTAACATGATCTCTATGGTTTCGACCCTAATTCATCCTATCTATATAGTTTGAGTTAGGTTTTATTTTTGACCACACACGATAGCGATCAAATTTTGGCACCATTACCGAAGATCATGATTTAGTTATTTTAAATAAATAAATAAAATTTAAAAAAATTAAAAATATAAAAATTTAAAAATATAAAAATTCAAAAAATTAAAAAATTTTTTTATTAACACCGCATAAGCTATTTAGGGTTTAGAGACTTAATCATAAAACCTAATAAGTAAATCTAATTAATTTAAATTTGCATGTTTTACTTTACTTGGACATCTTGACTTTTTGCATCTCATCTTCATAAGACACTTTAAGGGTGCTAAACCCAATTTAATAAGATAAGGTGGGGATTTGATCACCCTTTCTTAGCCCAAAAATTACAAACCTTCATATTGCATTGATCCAAACCTTAATTCTAAAATTAATTAGACATTGGCCCTTAAGGATACTCAAGCACATTAGGACAAGAAACCCTAAGAGTTGAACCGGGTTAGGATTAGTTAATTCAATTGGTGTCTAAGGCAAGTGGTTCAAGGACGACTAGGTCCGAAGGAAGGTGGTTACTTAATTGATTCCATTAGCTTACCTGGCCAAGCATAATTGATGTCTAAGATAAGCAATGGAGGGACTCCCACCAACCTTATACTTATCTGGCCAGTTGAGTGGCTGATTTTTACTTGAAGGGCTTGAAGGACACCTTGACAGTTAGCAGATGTCTAGATCTAGGATAACCCTTGGCTAAGATTGATTGCATAACTCGATTGCTAACCCATAAATATCAAACCTAATTAACCCCTTCGCATCTATTTCTTAGATTTAGGACTCCCATCTTTAGAATTTCTTTCATCTCTTTTATCTTATTAAAAAAAAATTATTATAAAAAAAAATTATAAAAACTTAAAACTGTATTTGCTCTAAGGCATAATTATGGGGTATTTACTTGGGCATTGTTCATTACAATCTAAAATTTAAATCCTAAATCCTGAAATCGAACGAACCCTTAGAGCTAATAAATCTAGAATTATAGCTGCATACTTTCACCAATTGGAGAAATACTTTACCCCTTCTTCTTATACCTATGACCCCTATACACCCATGTATGAACTTAATAGAGGTGGAATCTATGAGGCTGAAAACTTCACAAATATCCAAAATAAGGTAAATGAGTTGTCCCAGAAACTTGACTATCTATTAAATATGAGACACTCTCCTACCTCACCTTTGCATGTGTGTGACATATGTTTGACTCCCAACCATCTAGTTTGTGAATGTCCAGCTGCATATCGATCTTGAAAATTTGTACATGAGCAGACTTACCCAACTCCAACTCAGACCAATTATTATAACCCTTACTCCAACACCTATCGTCTAGGTTGAAAAAACTATTCAAATTCTTATGACACATCACAACCAGCAACTATTTATGAACCTAGTTATCCGGAGAAAATTTATACGGTGTACCAATATCAAAATATTCAATAACCCTCTTCAAGTGCCTATAGTTCAACATTTAAAGAGAATATTTTACACATGTTAGAAACTCATACTCAATCTATAGCCAAGATAGAAATCCAACTTAGTCAGTTTACTGCTGCATTCAATAGTTGGGAGGAGAAAGAATTATCTAGTTAGCCCATAAAGAAATATATAATTGAGAGCTCCAATGTGCATGAAACTCTAATAGAACTACCTAATATACAAACTGAAAACTATTTTGAGGTGAATGTACCTAAAGATGAAATAAAGGAAGCTACCCCTAAAATTATTTCTCAAAACCCAATGCATACACATTTAGATCCTTTTGGGGTAGACGATTTTAATATAGATGGGTGTGCTAAAAATATGAATGCATTATTAGAGCCATCCAATTTTAGCACCACTACCCTAGGGGTTGAGAAATATGAAATAATACCAGCTCCAATAGCTTTCCCTCTAGAATCACCATCTCCTTCAAAATTGAATCCTCCCTTGGTCACACCAAAGTACGCATGTTCAAAACCAATTAACATTCTTCTAGTACCCATTACATCGATCACAACCCTTACCCCAATAATTCAATTTGTGAGCATATTAGAAAAACAAATAGAAGAAATTCTCAATAAACAAGAGTCTATGAATGGGTTCATAAATTATTTTTTTTAAATTAAAAAAATAAAATTGACTAAAAATGGGACTGTGAGTTACTTTCTAATGATTGATGAGAAATTACTAAAATTCATAAATAATGGGATCGCATGCCATCTTCCTATGATTGGCAATCCAAAATCATTGAAATTTATGAATTTAATTTTTGACACTGAATAGGCAGAGTCGCCTGGTCTGGCTGAAGATCTTAAACTTAGCACTTGTTGGGAGGCAACCCATCATTTTATTTTTTAGATTTTGAGTTTTCTAGTTTTTATCTTTTTGTAGGAAAGCAATAAAGATGATGGGCTTAAGTTGGAAGGAGCACATCAAATATCCTATATGAATCTGATGGAAAATTATGATGGATCTGCAAATAATAAACCAGGTGGTACTCCTCCTTAATCAATATTTTTGTTTTTCTCTTCTTCTATTGAGGATAATGGAAATTAAGTTAGAGAGAAAATAACTAATTTTTAAAATTTATGAGTCCTCAAGTATGATTTAAAATAATTAGCTTTATATACCTAAACTTTGTTTTGATTAAAAGTTAATTAGGAACTTAATCAATGAATGATTAATGGTCTAAATAATTTTAGAGATACTGAGAAATAAAGTACTAAGAAAACCCAATAAAGAAGGGGTTTAGACCAGACCAAATTTTAAGAGTGATTCTAGAACCTTCTTTTTACTGATCTAATAAAGAATCTACTTAATAAGAGTTGGGTGGAAAGGTTAAACAATGCAAAAGTATCCCTTAGAATCTATTTATGAAAAAAATAATAAACACTAGTTTTCTATTGAGTAACCAAGCCTCTTCTCCTAAGTAAGCATTGTGATTCATGCCAAAAGGTGGGGATGCAGGAATCTAAAAAAAAAATGGATAAAAAGAGGACTAAATTGCAAGAAAGATAATAAATCCAACTCACATCAAGTTAGAGGATTTAGAGAGTAAAGTGGAAAGTTGGTGAAAGAAGAGCTCTAAAAATTTTGATGGCTAAGACACAACCATTAATTAGGTCGAATTGGTAATCTGACGATGTACCTCTTTAACGGTCTGATCGGATATCAGCTATCTTTAGGAGTGTCTAAATCTAACTTTTACTTCAAGGCTAAGTCAGTATATATTGCTAATCTATCTGCTTTACTCAAGGATGAGCAAAGTTCAAGTTGGAGGTGTGATAAACACATAAAATATATTTATAAAAGTATTAATTTATTAATTAATTTATTCTTATTTCTTATGAATTAATACTTTTATTTTATTTTTTTTATAGAAAAAAAGATCATGGATGAAAGGATCTTGATTTATGGATCATAATGAAATAAATTTCACTCAAATCAGAGCTAAAATAAAAAAGTTATGAAGCCCAGAAATTTTTTTAAAAAAATAGTCCGATGCATGGTAAACCAGTCAGCCGTTCCATAGTTCCTATCGTAGACCGGCCAGCTCAGTGAGCGTGGTGAATCAAGGAGCGCTGCATGGTAGACGTAGGCCCTTAAGGGGTTCACTGAAAATCCATCATGGCTTATAGTGGTAGATTAGTAATTTTCTCAGGAATAGCACACGACGATTGGTGGAGGCATTCGATGTACCCAATTCATACTGTCCACAGCCATAATGCCAGGCAAGATCGAACGATCTATGCTCGATTCGATGGAGATTCGATGGTCCACGTCAATTCGTTCTTTGATTCAAATAGTACCTAGTTGATATTGCATGATCCAACGATCAGGAAGCGAGCTGGTCAAGATCCAATGGTCAGAATTCATCTTTGATTTGATTAAGGAAGATCCAGTGCCATCCAATGGTCCAAATTCAATCTTAAGCTTGATCGAATGGCTAAAAATTAATTTGAGCCCTATTTAAGCTATAGAAGTCTGATTTTGGTCAAATCTGGACCATTGAGACCTCATCTGATGATAGAAAATTATTTTAAGGAGCAAAATCTGATCCAGACTCGATTTCTTTTATTTTTTTCTAATTTTAACCCAATTTCTCTCCTTTTCTCTCTATAAAAACCTTTCTAAAGCTCCCATAAGCTCTCAAAAGCCTTCCCTTGGGGGAAGCCCTTCTAAACCCCTCTAAAGCTCTTCAAAGCCTCTCTTTCCACACCTAAACAACCAGCAAGCTCTCTCTCTCTCCCCCTAATTCTCCCTCTCAAGCTCTTCTTTCTTCAACCTCTTCTCTTCTTTCTTCTTTAAACCAGCACTAAAGCCTACATGTCCACCAAAACTTCTCTCCTGCTTTGAATTTCTATCACCTACTGCAGCCTGGATTCTTCAGTAAGGCTCCAGGATGAAGATTTCAGCAAGAAGCTTCTCGATGTCTAGCTGATCCTCTCTTTCTTAGGAGATCATTGTGATCTTATTCTAACGGTGTTTTCTATTTTTCATCTTTTGTATTTCTTTTTAGTTTGCAAAAAAGACTATTTTTACTTTAAATATTTTTATGTTTTTATTTTCTTGCAATTAATTTAGAATAGTTTATTATCCTTGGGATGAGCCATGATCTAAGGGTATGGTTCGTGCTCTTGGGATAAATTATATTTAGATTAATTTTTTTATATCTAAATTAATTTAAACTAGCCTATAACTTTAAGGAACGAACTATGATCTAAGGGTACAGATCGTGCTCACTAAGATAGGTTATATCTTTATTGATTAGATATAAATTAAAGCATACTAAAAAAAATACCAACTATCAAATAAGTGATCAATCGAGATCTTGAGAATCCATCTCCATACCTGCAACTCCTCTTTAATTAATTTGCTATTTAATTTTCTTTCCTAATTAATTTAAGTAGCCTTTTTAATTAATCAACTTTTAATTAATCCTAATTATTTTTAATTTATAATTCAAATATAATTAACATGATCTCTATGGATTTGACCCTGATTCCTCCTATCTATATAGTTTGAGTTAGGTTTTATTTTTGACTGCCCATGATAGCAATCAATCACATATATTAGAGATCTTAATCTGATCAGATGGTTGATCAATGATTAAAAATCATTATAGGGTCAAACAATCAATATGATTGATGTTTGATCTAGTGTAAGTATTATAGGAGGATTAATTAGCAATCAGATTGCAAATGTTGGGAATTATGTCCTAAAGCCAATCATCAGTCTATTGATGGTTGAGCTATTTTATAATTATAATTAATTTATTAATTAATAAAAATATTTTGATATATTTTTCATCATAAGTTTACATCTTCTAATGAACTCCATTATTGTGATGAAGTTCTTAGGACTGTTTAGTTTTGATAAAGAGAGGATTTATCGATTAGTCCTTAAATTTATTCACGACTAAATAATAGACTATTAATTAGGACCATAGTGTCTATCGAGCAAAGGTCGCTATATGCCATATAGGTTGGTTGTCCTCTTAACTAAGGAGTGTAGAGACACTGGTATGGCATACAGGTGAGATGTATGGGTACATCATCATTGAAAGTGACTAACTCCAGAGTATTCTGCTATCGAGAATATCTCTGATTGGATGTAGGTATAAGTATTCCTTAGACCTGAGATCACCTCAGTGACTTGCAAGCAACTCACTATGTTTTAGTACTAGACTAACTGAATTTCTAATTCAACAATGAAAGGCTTCAAGGCACAATCAAGTACTTGCAAAGTTGGAGTGTGATCAAGATGGAATTGACTAGTCCAAGAGTTGGAGAAGAATGTATCACTGTATTTCAATATAGCAAAATCTTGGCCAGGATAATCCATCAGATGAATTTGATATTTTGAAATACAATGTGGACAACCTAATCAGAGTTGATAGTTGAACTCTGAGGTGTCCTACGAGCATTGTGATCAAGGGAATGAATTACATGAAAACTATATCTGCATAGATTCTAAGGATGGTGTTCTACACCTTGGACCTATCCGACCATCAAGTATCATTGCTAGATGATCACTTTGATTGGTATAGAAATTTATTTATATGCCATCGACTTATTTTTGGACCTATGAGATCACACACATTAGAGCTTATGATCTGATCAGATGATTGATCAATGATTAAGAATTGTTCTAGGGTTAAACAATCAATATGATTGGTGTTTAACCTAGTGCAAGTTTTACAAGAGGATCGATTAGCAATTAGATTGCTAATTAGCTTAATCTGATTAAGCCAATAGGTTGAAAGTAAGTTTAATTAAATATAATTTAATTAGATTTGGTTTGGACTTGATTGGATCAAGTTCAATTGATTTATTGGATAAGCCAAGTGCAAGGAAGAACTAGTCCTGGTCTAATTAGGACTCAGATTAATATAATTTTTTTAATTTAATTAGAAAATGAATTAGAATTAAATCTAATTTAATCTGATTTATCTAAGTCCTTAAATGGGTTAAGGCCTTATTTAATTGGGTTGGTTTAATCTTGATTTTATTTGGTTAAAAGATCTTGTTTGACCAAGTCAAAATAGGAGTCCTAGTGTGACTAGGACTCCCTATCACTTACGCCACTTAATCCTCATGCCCCATGCCCTTTTTATTTTATTTCTTATGTAAAAATTCTTCACTCCCATGGCTTCTCATGCCCTCTTTGTCTCCTCCTTTTCTCATAAGGCAATTTGTTGGAAGACCAAGTCAAAAGAGGAGTTAGATTTGCTTAGGATTCTATGAGATAGAATCCTTGTTGACCAAAACACCTTCCCTTAAGTGCCACCCCCTCTTTTAATTAATTCTTCTCTTATTCTATGAAAATAATCTCCTTTTTTGTGCACCCTTCCTTACTGGTCCATGCCAATAATAGTGGAGGAGGCGCCCAAGAGTTGGGCACCCTAACAACTTCCCATGTTTGGACATTCCTAGTCTAGGATTTTGATTTAACTTGGACTCTTCTTTTTCTCTATTTATTGGACAAATTTTATTTTAATTTTTTCATAAAATATAGAGATTTAGGAGTGCTTTGGGATGTGCAAAAATCAAAGAAAGAGGATCCTTTGGCATGGGGGTCCCATAGGCACCAAACTAGGTGTCTAGGTGAGAGAAAAGAGAAGAAGAAGAGGGTCTACTTCTAGTGCTGTTTTATTTTCAATCTCTCCTCTCTTTTTTTTTTAAGTTTTTTCTAAGAGAGTCTTAGATCAGTAAACTCTCATCTTTCTTCTCATATTTTAGAGAGTCCAAATTTTGAAGAAGGGAGCATCGGATCAACCATCGAAGAAGGATCAGCATATTACTAGCATGCTATGCTGATTTTCTGCATCGAACTTCAGATCAGAGATCGTAGGCTCGTGTGGACGACTCCTAAAGGCCCAACATGTGTGCAGCTCATGACTTCATCCTCAAGCCTGGATCAGCAAGTTAGAACATCTAACTTGCTTAGGTAATAGATCTGATCTATTAACTTCATACCTGCATTTGATGTAGTATAGATTTAGGTTGATTTGATCAATCTTTTTCTTTCTTGTTTGATTTTAATTTTTGATTTTATATCATACCTTGATCATGTAGTAGATCTAAGATCTAGGTATTTATATATTTATTTAAATAAATATTTGATTTATTTAAATTTTTTGCTATATGATCTTAAAAAAGTTTCAAGATCTACCTGTAAAATCCTAGATCTGGCTCCTTCAATTGGTATCAGAGCCAGGTTCTTGTTACATGATTTTTATGCATATTTAGATTATTTGTTAGATTAGATCTAATTTATAATCTAATTATTGAATCTAAAATTTTTTTAAAAAATATTTAGGTCTCACGAACTACCATAAGATTATTCTACTGTAAGGTTTATCCCTTACAGCGAAAAGATTGTCCTAGTTTGTGATGATCTGACTCTAATCATAAATTTATTAGATTTGATATAATTTTATTTATAATTTAATAAATTTAAAATAGTTTTAAATCTAAAAATAAAATATTTTAGATTGTATGGACTACTATAAGGTTGTCCTGCCGTAAGGTTTATCCCTTATAGTGAATAGGTTGTCCTAGTATGTGCTGATCTAAAATATTGATCATAAATTTTAGATTAGATCTAAAAAATTTTATGATCTAATTAAAACTATTTTAATCTAATTTCAATCATCATAAATATGTTAGATTTGATCTAGAAAGATTTATGATTGATTATTATTGAAACTATTTTAATTATATGAACCTATTTAGATTAGATCTAAAGTAGTTTTATGTTTATTTTACTTGCATATTGATTACGAATCAATCATGCAACTTGATTGATAGAAGTATATTGTAAAAATATTTTTTAAATATGAAAATTATTTTTGAAAAGCTGAATACTAACCCTCAGCCCAAAACTTAATTGAGAATTAAGAAGTTAATTGATTAGGATCTAGGATTGTGAATTAAAGATCCTAAGACACAAATCATAACACATTGGATTAAATGGGTTAGTGGGGACTAGGTCCATTAATTGGATTAGACCTAGGGTTCGATTAAAGAATGGACTTAATTAAAGAATTGACTAAATCTAATCAATTATTATCTTAGATTAGGTCAAGGATTCTCTAGATCAATTATAATAGTTATAGTTGGTCAAGTCTATGTCTTTAATAAGATCCAAGATGGACTTGATTCTTGGCTACGCGGTCTAGCATGAACTATTAGGTTGATCTAATTAAAACTAATTAAACTAGTTGATATCTAAGGTAAACCAGATCGGTGGTTTTTAATTGGTAGCCCGCTTATCTGGCCATTTCTGATGGTATCTAAGGCAAGCTTTGGCAGGCCCTCCCATCGATTGAACTTATCTGGCCTTTTGGTAAGATTATGTTTTGATTGAATCACTTGACTATTTGAGCTGACCCATGTCAGCTAGGTAAATCAGTGTGACTAATTTAGGTGCTCCTAGACCAGCCTATTAGTGGTCTCCCTTAAACTGACTTGGTGAAGCCAGTGGGTGATTATGACAAGTTGGTTAATCTGACCTACTCACTTCTACAAATAAATCCTCTAAAATTATTAGATCCTTAAAATAAAATAGTTATATGATAACTGGATCATAGCCTTCCATTAAAGTGGATGATAATGAGTCCATCAATTGGATAATCATTGGAGGTCAAAAGGCCTGGTGCTTATCGGTTGATTGAATTATCATTCATTATATGATCTCTTTGATACATTTTTCTAAATGGTGGTCAGGTGGGTCAACCAAAGTTAGGGCCTGATCATTCATTGGTTAGATGGGCTAAGTATGGTCATGTTAATGGTTGGACCTAACTGGACCCTTTTCTGAGAAGGCCAAAGCCAATTGATCAGGAGCTTGGGCAATATTTAATTACTAAAAATTATTTGGAGAAATAATTGGTTATGAACCTATCCTTAGATTATATGGGTTGGCCAACCAAAGTTGGGCTCGTGTGCAGTCTATGTGGATTCTAGTATCCACTAAGAAATTAGGATAATTTTTTGAATTAGAGGTAGAGGCTACCAATTCGAATAAAATAGTGGGAGAAACCTTTTGATTAAAGTCCAAATATTTAGGTTTAATGAATCAGTTACTAATTAGATTTTGGTTTTTCTTTGTACAGACATGGCCACTTTCCTATTGCTCCGATCATTGTTGGATAATCATAAGTTGGTGGGATCCAACTTTGGTAGCTAGTATTGAAAGTTGAAGATTATCCTAGAGTATGAACGGATCCTATATGTGCTAATGGATCCTGCACCTGAGGAGCTAGCTGTCAATGCACATGGAACAATCAGAGACACTTATCAAAAGTGGCTCAGTGACCGAACCATAGTGTGCTGCATTATGCTGGTTGTGATGAGCGATGAGTTCAGTCGCATGTTTGAGATAACTCAGCCAAATCAAATGCTTAAGTGCTGAAGGATTCTTTTGGCACACTTGATGACGTTGAGAGGCACAAGATTAGTTGCACCATCTTCAACACTAGAATGTGGGATGGAGCCTCTATCATTGATCATGTACTGTTTCTGATCAAGCTAATAGAGCACTTGCGCAAACTTAGCTTTTTCTTGCATGAACAACTTAGAAAAGATGCAATACTGAACTCACTGCCAAAGTCTTACCTCCCTTTTCTTACTCATTATAGAATGACAAAGCCTAAAGTAAACTACCATGGCTTATTGGGGTTACTTCAAAACTTTGAGAAGGATCACCGGCTCCATAAAGAGTCAGTGAACTTAGTAGGAGGTTCATCTTCTGGTTCTCGATCCTTTAAAAAAGAGAAGAAGAAAAAAAAGAAGAAAACAAAGAAGGTACAAGTTCAGGATGAGACATCAGTGCAGGATGAGACCAGGAAGATCAAGCTTGATAAGAGTCAAGCTGAATGCTTCTTTTGCAAGAAGCGGGGGCACTGAAAGAGGAACTTCCTCAGTACATTGCCTCCTTAGATTCGAACAGGCAGAGAAAGAAGCAAGCTATTGCTGGGTAAGATATTTATATGATAACACCTTGCAATTTCTCTATTTATGATATTACTGACTGGGTATTGGATATCGATAGCCCTTACCATACTTGCAATTCATTGCAGGGATTGCAGGTCAGTAGAAGATTCAAGCAAGGCAAAATATTTCTGAATGTTGGAGATGGAAGATCAGTTTTAATTCTAGCTTTAGAAATTTTGAAACTTATATTTGAATCTCATATTGTTGTTCTTAGTGATTGTCATTTTATCCTAGTTTCTTTTTAAATATCATTTCTGTAGGCCTTTTATCCATGAATAATTATAAAATTTTAATAAAGAAATGAGTTTGTAATGTCATTGTGAATGGTGTTACTGCTTTCTATGGATAATTGAACAATGGTGTATATATGTTATCACAATCTATTAATGTAGTCTATTCTACTGGAAAGTATCCTAGCGAAGGAAAATCCTAATTTCCCGATCTAGGTTCGTTCAGATCAGATCAGATCAAGAGATATATTTCAAAAAAAATTTTCTTTGATCTGTATCAGATCTAAAATATTTCAGATCTGATTCTTATTATTTTAATAAATAAAATAAAATAAGAATAAATTAAATCAAATTTAATTTATCTGATTTGGGTAATCCTATTACCCTGTTATGATCCTATTTGTAGTGGAAGTTTCTGGATCTAGCCACGCAAGCACCTGGCCTCTACCGGTATCCACTTGGGTTGGATCTAGAGATCCTCTTCTTCTCTATCACACCTCCAAAAATTAGATCTGGATCTGATCTGGAGGATCTTCAAAACTCCTTTTGAAGATCAGCAGTCGTCCTTTGCAGCAGTGCAGCCTTCTAGCTTTTGAGTCGCCTTTCTCTTGCATCTGGAATTCGCACCAACCAAGAACCCAAAACTCCTTTTGGACATGGAGAGGCAAGGGGAGAAGGTGCTTTGGCATGGAGGAAGGAGAGGAGAGGTAGCCTTAGGGGCATGGGGAATTTATCAATTTAATCATCTCATCACCAATTCACAATCTGAGTTGGGGCGTAGGGTCTTATTTATTAGACTAAGCTGTGATCCAACTCCTCTTCTTCCCAACCAATCACAACCCTTTGTAAAATTCAGATCTAAATCTGATTGGATGGGAATAGAGTCCCTTGGATTCCTCCTTAGATGGTGCCTAAGACCAGTCAAAGTTGGTTCTTAGGAGAACTCTAATTGGAATCCAAAAAGAAGATGGAGTCCCTGTCCAACAGGGACTCCTGGGCGCCTCCAAGCTTGGGCACACGCCAAAGGGTGGCGTGCACCCTCCTCCTTGCCAGGTTCTGGCAGGGGGATAGGCCCCCACCAGCTCTCCAATAGGTGTGTGACACATGAATGTGGTCAAAAGTCAAAGTATCAATGGTCAACATTTGACCAGTCAAAGGTCAGACTTTTGACCAAAGTCAAAGGAACGAGAAATGGCAGGTGACCAAAAATGGTAGGTAATATCTTACAAAATAAGACAACCTTTTCTGACTTGGACAACCTCCAGTCAGACCATATGAAGGCCTCTGATTGAGCACAAACTCCTTTGGCTCAGACAGGACAACTTATTTATGATAGTAAAAGAAGAACGTTAGGTTCAATCGAGTGCTAGCACGATTTTCCTTGAACCTAATTGAATCTCATTCAGATCAATTGAACTAGATCAGTTCAATTGATGATCACCAGATTCAAACCCTTGTTTGTGTGACCCAGTTAGGTTCAGTTCTATATGGTAATGGGATATGTCATGATCTCTATCATCGACATCATCGAAACTCCTTTCGATGGATCAGAACTCTTCTGATTCGAACAGCTAGAATGATCGATCATCTAAATCATTCTAATTGCTCCCAAAATCCACCAGTGACACCTAGCAGTATATGGTGGCAACCCATCAGAGCTGAATGTGAACCTCTTGGTGCAGCTACCTGTGTGATTCAGTTCTTCTATCTTGAGCCCCGATCAGATTAGGGTTTAAGGTGAACTCGTCAAACCCTAGTCTCTGTCATATGATGTAATCATTCGATTCGAGTCCGATGTGAAAATCTAAATAGAAACTCTTTCTATTATTTCACTCTGCCATGGCCATGGGCTTCTGGACTTGATTCTCATGATTATCATAGGGCTGCTCCTCTACCACCGAGGTAGATAGATTCCATCTTGATGCCATCCAGTTCCTACAATGAACATGCTATAGCCAACATACACCTCAGGTTCCATATGGCTAGGAGATCGAGTAATGGTGTAGTCAAACTATAACACCCTCAAGGTGAACTGTCGATGCACCTCAGGTCAAAGAACCAGACACACTACTGCAGCATCGAGTCAGTCATTGACGAGAAGGTAGACTCCCTAATGACTACTCGAGGTGGTCACGCTCAGTGCCCTCGTTCTCTAACGAGTACCTGTACTCTCGCTCCAATGTCTCCACACCGTAGACTCAAGACTCATCTACTAAAGAGAAGCGATTGTACACCAACCTTCCAGATCAATCACCATCCTCGTGATGATCCTATGGTCGGGAGCAATTTATGAGTTAATAATGATTATTCATGTCTTAAATTTTCAACTCTTGAAAATATGAATTATCATTACCATTAACTCAAAGGATGTATCACAGACACTAAATACACATATGTGATAGAAAATAACCCATTTTATTTATTTTATAGTCAAAATTATAATTTTGCCCCTAGAAGTGTATTACAAGTGTCAGCCAATTCTGGCTTCTAGGGCACATATATCTAACAATCTCCCACTTGTCCTAAAGCCAATTGGCTACAAGTCTAAGTCCCATCTTCTCAAGGTGGGCTTCGATCCTCTGCTGGCCCAATGGCTTTGTAAGTGGGTCTGCCACATTATCTATGGAGTTGACTCTCTTGACCTCGACGTAACCCTTCTCGAGGTAATCGCGGATGAGGTGGTATCGCCGCTCAATATGCTTGGATTTCTGGTGAGACCTCGGCTCCTTAGCAAGGGCTATGGCACCATTGTTGTCGCAGTATAGAGGAATGGCATCTGATGGCATTACTCCAATTTCTGCAGCAAACTTCTTATACCAGAATGCTTCCTTCGCAGCTTCTGATGCAGCAATATATTCTGCTTCCATGGTGGAATCTGCTATCACCGTTTGCTTGGAACTCTTCCAGCTGACAGCACCACCATTGCACACAAACAGACTCCTAGATGTCGACTTTCGATCATCTATATCGGACATGAAATCCGAGTCTGTGTATCCCTGGACTTGGAGTTCTCCATTACCAAAGACCAACATCATATCCTTAGTTCTTCTCAAGTACTTAAGGATACATTTCACAGAAGTCCAGTGTTCTTCACCTGGATTTGACTGATATCTGCTTGTGACACTCACAGCATGGGCTATATCAGGTCGTGTACATAGCATGGCATACATGAGGCTCCCTATTGCAGAAGCATAAGGGATCTTGCTCATGCATTCTATTTCCTCAGGTGTGCTAGGGCACATCTTCTTGGAAAGATGAATACCATGTCTGAAGGGTATTAATCCCCTCTTAGAGTTTTCCATACTAAACCTCTTTAGTACTTTCTCTATGTACATCTTCTGTGAAAGTCCTAGCATCCTATTCGGTCTATCCCTATAGACCTTAATTCCTAGAATAAAGGATGCTTCACCTAGGTCTTTCATGGAGAATTCCTTGGACAACCATAATTTGACTGTTGTCATCATGGGAATATCATTCCCAATAAGGAGGATGTCATCCACGTACAATATGAGGAAGACAACAGCGCTCCCACTGACCTTTTTGAAAACACACGATTTCTCTTCATTTTTGATGAAACCAAACATTTTGATCACATCATTGAAATGAGTGTTCCAGCTCCGAGATGCTTGCTTAAGTCCATATATGGACCTTTGCAGCTTGCAAATCTTATGATCAGTATCACTGGATGTGAAACCTAGTGGCTGTTCCATATAGATATCTTCCTCAAGATATCCATTTAAGAACGCCATTTTCATAATCGAAATAGGCTGCAACGGCAAGCAATGTGTGGATGGATTTTAGCATAGCCACTGGAAGAAAAGGTATCCTGATAGTCAATGCCTTCGCATTGACTATAACCTTTTGCCACTAGTCTAGCCTTGAATGTCTCCATATTTCCATCTGCACCAATCTTTCTCTTGAAGATCCATTTACACCCAATAGGTACTATACCTTCTGGTGGATCTACCAAGGTCCAGACTTGGTTTGAGTGCATCGAGTCAATTTCTGACTGCATTGCCTCTAGCCATTTCTCGAGTCGATATCTGATATCGCCTCGTTGTAGGTTTTGGGATCATCACCATGAGCACCATTACCTACGAGGAACATTTTCTCTACGTCCTCTGAAATAATACCTAAGTATCTCTCAGGGGGATGGGAAACTCTTTCCGATCTACGAGGTGGAGGAGGTAGTGTTCTTATTGGCTCAACCTGATTTGGTTCCAATTGGTCCTTAGCTCGTTGTACTTGTGAGACTTTCTCATCAAGCTTAATCTATTTTCCAATGCCGCTATCTTGAATAAACTATTTTTTAAGAAAGATGGCATGTCGACTCACAATCACATTGTGGTCTTCTGGAATGTAGAAATAGTATCCTAATGACTCTTTAGGATATCCTATGAATCGAGCTCTAAAGGACCTAAACTCTAACTTGTCCGTTTGTTATCTTTTGACATGAGCCGGACAACCCCAAATTTTGAGATGACACAGACTTGGTTTCTTACCGTGCCAGAAGGTTGGTCGTGCAGTCATAATTACAATTTTGCCCCTAGAAGTGTATCACAAGTGTCAGCCAATTCTAGCTTCTAGGGCACATATATCTAACACCTAGGTTAGATAGTTTATCAGATATCTACTTATGGCACTATAGGCTAGATTATATAAACAAGAATAGGATAAATAGATTGACTCAAGAGGAAATCCTCGAAGTCAGTGATTGTGAGTCACTTCCAACTTGTGAGTCCTGTCTTCTTAGTAAAATGATCATCTTTTACTGAAAAAGGTGAGAGAGCCAATAAGCTCTTAGGTCTAGTACATACTGATGTATGTGGACCAATGAGCATAAGTGCCAGAGGTGGATATGTCTACTTCGTCACTTTCACAGATGATCTATCCAGATATGGAATGTTTATATGATGAAACATAAGTTAGATTCTTTTGAAATATTCAAATGATTTCAAAGTGCAGTATAAAAATAAACTGGAAAGAGTATTAAAACTCTTCGACCTGACCAAGGAGGAGAATACCTTTCTGGTGAGTTTCTCACATATCTAGGAGAGAATGGAATTCTCTCCCAATGGACTCCTCTTGAAACACCATAGTATAATGATGTGTCTGAAAGGAGGAATCGGACTCTGTTAGACATGGTTTGATCCATGATGGGATTTGCCAGCTTGTCGATATCCTTCTGGGGATATGCACTCGAATCGACTTGTTATCTATTAAATAGAGTTCCAAGTAAGTCTGTAGTTAGAACCCTTGATGAGATATGGACAGGACGTAAGTCAGCACTTTCATACCTTAGGGTTTGGGGGTTTTCGACTTATGTCAAACGGTTAATTACAGATAAACTTGGACCTAGGTCTGATAAGTGTACATTCATAGGATACCCAAAAGAGAACAAATGATACTATTTCTACCATGCTGATGAACAAAAGATGTTCGTGAGCCTTAGGGCAACCTTTTTGGAAAGGGAGTTCCTTGGTGATGGAACAGTTGCCTCTAAGGTTGAACTTGATGAAGTTCAATAGATAGAAAGTCCAACACATAATGTTGAATCTAAGTCGGATTTGATCAAATCAGATCCAAAGCCTAGTGAACCCACACCATTATGGCGATCCAGTAGAGTACCGCACCATTCGGATAGAAACTATGAATTTTTGATCCAGGTGTTAGATATATGTGCCCTAGAAGCCAGAATTGGCTGACACTTGTAATACACTTCTAGGGGCAAAATTGTAATTTTGACTATAATTAATGAAATGGGTTATTTTCTATCACACCTGTGTATTTAGTGTCTGTGATACATCCTTTGAGTTAATGGTAATGATAATTCATATTTTCAAGAGTTGAAAATTTAAGACATGAATAATCATTATTAACTCATAAACAGCTCCCGACCATAGGATCATCACGAGGATGGTGATTGATCCGGAAGGTTGGTGTACGATCGCTTCTCTTTAGTAGATGAGTCTTGAGTCTACGGTGTGGAGACACCGGAGCGAGAGTACAGGTACTCGTTAGAGAACGAGGGCACTGAGCGTGACCACCTCGAGTAGTCATTAGGGAGTCTACCTTCTCGTCAATGACTGACTCGATGCTGCAGTAGTGTGTCTGGTTCTTTGACCTGAGATGCATCGGCAGTTCACCTTGAGGGTGTTATAGTTTGACTACACCATTACTCGGTCTCCTAGCCATATGGAACCCTGAGGTGTATGTTGGCTATAGCATGTTCATTGTAGGAACTGGATTGCATCAAGATGGGATCTATCTACCTCGGTGGTAGAGGAGTAGCCCTATGATGATCATGAGAATCAAGTCCTGAAGCCCATGGCCATGGCAGAGTGAAATAATAGAAAGAGTTTCTATTTAGATTTTCACATTGGACTCGAATCGAATGATTACATCATATGACAGAGACTAGGGTTTGACGAGTTCACCTTAACCCTAATCTGATCGGGGCTCAAGATAGAAGAACTTGAATCACACAGGTAGCTGCACCAAGAGGTTCGCATTCAGCTCTGATGGGTTGCCACCATATACTGCTAGGTGTCACTGGTGGATTTTGGGAGCAATTAGAATGATTTAGATGATCGATCATTCTAGCTGTTCGAATCAGAAGAGTTCTGATCCATCGAAAGGAGTTTCGATGATGTCGATGATAGAGATCATGACATATCCCATTACCATACAGAACTGAACCTAACTGGGTCACACAAACAAGGGTTTGAATCTGGTGATCATCAATTGAACTGATCTAGTTCAATTGATCTGAATGAGATTCAATTAGGTTCAAGGAAATCGTGCTAGCACTCGATTGAACCTAACGTTCTTCTTTTACTATCATAAATAAGTTGTCCTGACTGAGCCAAAGGAGTTTGTGCTCAATCAGAGGCCTTCATATGGTCTGACTGGAGGTTGTCCAAGTCAGAATAGGTTGTCTTATTTGTAAGACATTACCTGCCATTTTTGGTCACCTGCCATTTCTTGTTCTTTGACTTTGGTCAAAAGTCTACCTTTGACTGGTCAAACGTTGACCATTGACCCTTTGACTTTTGACCACATGTCATGCACCTATTGGAGAGCTGGTGGGGGCTTGTCCCCCTGCCAGAACCTGGCAAGGAGAAGGGCGCACGCCAAGGGTGGCGTGAGCCCAAGTAGGAGGCGCCTAGGAGTCCTTGTTGGACAAGGACTCCACCTCCCTTTAGGATTCCAATTAGAGTTCTACTAAGAATCCAGTTTGACTGGTCTTAGGCGCCCTCTAAGGAGGAATCCAGGGGTCTCTTTTTCAACCAATCAGATTTAGATCTGATTTCACAAAGGGTTGTGATTGGTTGAGAGGAAGAAGAGTTGGATCACGCTTAGTCTATAAATAAGACCCTGCGCCCAACCCTAATCCTAAGTCTTATTAAAAGAGATTTCCCACGTCCAAGGCTGCCTCTCCCCTCCTTCTCCATGCCATACTCTCTTCTCCCCTTGCTCTCCACGTCCAAAAGTGTTTTGGATTTGGATTGGTGCGATTTAGATCAAGAAAAGGAGATCAAAAGCAAGAAGGCTGCGCTGCTGCGAAGAACGACTGCAGATCTTCAAAAGGAGTTTTGAAGATCCTCCAGATCAGATCCAGATCTGATTTTTGGAGGCGTGATAGAGAAGAAGAGGATCTCCAGATCCAGCCCGAGTGGATACCGGTAGAGGCCAGGCGCTTGCGTGGCTTGATCCAGAACCTTCCGCTGCAAACAGGATCATCAACAGGGTAATAGGATTACCCAAATTCAGGTAAATTAAATTTGATTTAATTTATCTTTTCATTTTAATTTTTATTAAAATAAATAAGAATCAGATCTGAAGCATCCCTGATCTGACGTAGATCTAAGAGAAAAATTTTGAAATATATCTCTTGATCTGATCAGATCTGAACGAACCTGGTCAGGGAAATCAGGATTTCCCTTCAACTGGTATCAGAGCCATGGTTCTAAAAATAGTTTAGATCTGATTTTTAATTTTATTTTAATTAAAAATAATGTGATTTCAGATGTCACATGAGATGTGATCAGATCTGAAATCAGGAAAAAATTAAAATTAAATGATTTGGATCTAAGATTATGAAGATATGCATGACTAGTTCTAGTATAGAATAGTTCTATAGAATAGTTTTGCATGTCTTTGATTTAATATGATTAAATCATATTTTAGATCTTCTTATTTACTATTTTTCTGATATTATAAGTGTTATAATAACATCTAAATAAATAGCAAATAAAAATTATTTAATTTTAAATATCATATGAGATATGATTGATGCATGATCTAGACTAGTTGTAGAATAGTTCTACATAATTGTCTAGATTAGAATTTATTTTGATTAGATCAATTTAAATCTAATTTTTTAGATTATTATGAGATAATTTAGATCTGAAAACATGCATGATTATGATACATGAGATGTATGCAAAATATGCCATGATTAGATCTAAATTTGTATATGAGATATATGATATAGATCTATAACTGTTTTGTAGTATTGAATGTTTATTGAATGTTCCTGATTAAGGCGTTCCCTCTTGGCCGTCCGGTCATAAGAATGAAGAAGGGTTTAAAGGCCCTCTCTTCCCATTCGATGGGGTGTTCTTATGATGTGTAGGGGTGCTGCGCGTTCGTCCTTAATCAGAAATCCAAAACTTACTTTCTGCAAAACCCTAGATCCTGAAACCCTAGGATTTATTGTGCATATTTTGTTTATGAACCCTACTTAATTAAGAATTAAGATTATGGAATATTAATTAGGTCTAAAATTGAGAATTTCAGATCTAAGACATATTCATAATACTGGGTTCGGGCTTGGGTAGCTCAATTAGGTCTAAGCGGTTGATCAAACCGAATCAAGAGTTGGTTAGATGGGATCAACAATGCTTAAATTGACCAGCCTAATAGGATTAAGTCTGGGTCAAGATCGAGTCAC